>WBMW01001268.1:1435624-1492912 GCA_013396635.1 Penelope pileata | reverse complement strand
CTAGACAATGCAGATTAAAGGAATTAGCAGGACCATTAAAAACAGTGTTCTGTACATTGAAGAGAAGAGCTGTCTTCATTAAGGACAATCTTCACTACTTTCATGAGCAAGTGTTTTCCCGAAGTTGGCTCACATCTTAGTTAACATATAATTTAGGAAGGAAAACAAATCAGTACTGATAAATGCTACTTGCCTCTAAAATAAACTTTTTTACCCTCAGCTTCTATTACAGGAAATGGAAGAGTCTATATGGAAAAAGATACCACTACCTTGGATAGACATATGGCAGGTCGTCAGCGTTAGTAAGATTAACAAGATAATGCAGCTCCATGCCATATTGTACTGCCATCAGCAGGCACTGAAATTGATGTCTGACTTCAGTTTTGAACATTTTTAACATTTTAAAGTGATAACCTGAAGAAAGCACATCATTCATCAAGTACACAGCAAACTGTTCCTAAGGGGAGCAAGTGTTTGCTGGAAACCACTACGAATTAATTCTGATTTCAAAACTGATGTTTCTTAAGGCAGCAACAGAAATAATGTGCATAGAGTCATAAGACAAGAACTGCATATTCCCTTTCCACGCCATCTACGAATGAATCAGTAGAAAGTTCTCCACAGAGATTAACTTAGATAAAGACTTAGATAAAGACCTTCCTGGATAATTAAAGAATGTTAAGGGCAACAGGACAATAAAGGAGCCAGTCAATTTGTACGCACATTTATAGAAGTCACAGCATCTGGGAATAGATAATACACTAGAAACACACTAATTTAAAAGCAATTTTTAGTAAGTTGCAAGATTAAAGAGTGCAAAGCAGAAGGAGAGGATACAAATAAAACTGTTAGCCTAGTTTCCATTTTTAAACCTAGGTGGACTCGGCATTTTATTCCAGCACAACCTTAATCATCCTAAGTGCAAATTTTGTATGATTGGTCATATGGCTTGTGTGGGAAACTGAGATGGGTGTAGAGGGTGGGCATGTGTGAAAGCTCAGAACTTTCTTATCCCAAATACAAACTTTGAAGCTGCTAATAGTAGCTGCAAACTGCCAGAGGGTTTTCTAGAGAACAAGAAATGATAGCAAGTGGCTCAGCACACTGCATTAGCTAAAGCTACAACATTACACTGAACGCCCTTTGCAGAAACTACACAACATATAAATCTAAAAAAGTCACACCACCTTAATTCTACAATGTGTGCGTTGGTGGGACTGAGAAGGAAAGGAAATGCAGGTCAATGAGCAAGCTAAGAAAATGAGCACCTGTGGATAAGCAAGTGAAATAAGGTCATGCAGAGGCTCACCTGACATTACAGAGTAATCTCTTGTGCTAGTACAGCTTTCTTCTTACTAGTAAATCGGATGTTAGTATGTGGGGAACTATACAGATCATTTAAAGTCATATTCCATTTGGCAGAGTCCTCCTCTGTAGATGCTATTAGTTTAACTGTGACTATGGCACTGGAAAAATAAATCCCCAGATCTGTCCATCGTTTTACTCCGGAAAGAAGGAAACAGATAAGTAATATCCTCCGCCCCTCACACTGCTGCATCTATTCTATTCCTGACATCCTCCTTCCCAAAACACAACTGAATCGTAACAAAGGAACCAAAACCCAAACCCAAAAGCTACAGGGAAAACAAACAAACAAACAGAGTATTTTTTACAGTTTTTTTAAGAGCCTCAAGAAGGTTTTTGTGCGTGGCCTTATTATTTTTTTATATATATATATAGTGATTTTAAAGCATTTTACAAAAGGTATGGCACATAAGTTCAGTAGCACTGAATTTACAAGTCATTCTAGAAATAAGATAATTCTAATATATACCTTATTTTATACAGTCTACAGATAGGCTTAACTAACACTAAGAGCCTTCAACCACGTGAGACTTCTAGGAATACCACAGCAGAGAGAGCTGGGGGTCAGCAATCCACTAACTGCATGCAAGAGGTAAAAGAAAGATTTTGTGGGAGATGATAGAATGGGAGGGGAGTTGATTGTTAAGAAATTACTTAAATACATTTGTACAAAATAGCAGGAGTCTGTGCAACATAAATATAAGAACCTGGACTACAATAGTGCAGAATTCAAGAGAAAGATAGCAGAAGGAAAGTATCAGGGAATAACTAAGACATTTCAGAAAAGTAAAGGCAGATGTTAACAGAGAAACAAAAACAGGCCAACGAAATGTTTACTTAACAGATGGGGGAAAGAAGGGAAGAAAGAGGAAGAAGGCAAACAGCAGGAGATATATATACCATGCAATTAACAGCTCTCTTTAACTTAATTCTTCCAAGTTCCCCATTAACATTACTGAAGATATGAGTCAATAACTGGGTAAACTAGCAGCTCAGGGATAGGTATGGTCAGGGGGGTTTATGAAGCCATGAGGTACATCATCTGAGAAAGAATTTTTTTGAAAGGCCAACTTTCAAAGCATCTGTGGAAACAACTCTTCTGGAACACAGCCTGCGTTACTGACACAGAGTTATAGGTATAAAAATGTAGTTTTCACACATTTTTAAGACATTGTTAAAATTGAAATGATGAAAATCAATCTGTACATTTTATAAGAATATCAAGTCATCTAGTTCTCTGTAAGAGTCTAATGTTCAAATTAGTGGCACACAGTGCAGAACAAAACTTACATGGTGGAACAGCACTCATGACTAAGAGTGCAAGCAGTGAGGAATAGACAATATTCAAAATAAAAATGAAGTGTGGAATGGTATCTGGCAGCAATGTGTGAAATTGGAATAAACATAACAGATAAGAGAAATCTGTTTGGGTCAAATCCTTCGGGGAAGGAAAGGAGGTAAAATAGGTTCTGTTAAGAACATTTGAGTGGCAAGGCATTTGTTTCAGCATCAGTGTTTAACACAAATGCAGATTTTTAACATTAGATAAAAATAAAGAGAATTGCATCATTTTAGGAGTCTCATCAGAGACAAAATGCAGAACAAATCAAACTCTTAAGTGGAAGGGCTTAGTTATTCAGCTAATGGCTGATCAATTTACAAAATAGTTACTGAAGCAGCAAATGACTCCATTACTTTAAGACTGTTCTCACTAACTAATGAGGACATTATAAAACAGCTGCTCACAACCTAATCCATATATTGCTGGATTTTTTGTGTAAGTAAAAAGAGTGAAAAATCCCAAATGTGTTTATAAGTAGATCTTTGAATTTCAACAGGATACACAAAAAATAATGTAATAGCAAAGGTTAGCAAAGATATCTGTGATACAGATACGGTCTGGCCTTTAACAGAAAGATGCTAAAACACTTAAGGATTCGCATCTCAAGTTGAAGGGGTAAAACTCAATGCTTGATGACTGACAAGTCAATCATCATTGAAACTGTGCAAAATATCAGAAACCTGCAGAGATCAATCAATACAAAAAGCTGCAACTTTGATACACAGTAAAAAGTAAAGCTGAACCAGAAAAAACAAAAAGAAATATTCAGGAATGAACCCCCAACCACCATAATCCTTTTCTATGTTATGTCTGATACAAAAACAAAGATAAATGGAGAATGGGAACATTTTAAACATGAAGAAAGTTAATGCATTTGAATATAGAACCTTTCTCAGTATTGTGGGAACAATAACACAGAAGACCATAGGCAGAAAAATGTTAAAGGAAATATCACATCTACAAGTATAATGATTAGAGAACAGCATCTATATTGCCAGTGTTCTTTTAAGAGAGAAGACACAGACTGATATTTACAATTTTAATAACATACAAAAAATTAAACAAAAATAGCATCAAAAGAAAAAAAAATAACGTAGGATTAAACAACATTGAAAGATTGGTCATAGATTGTAGAAAACAACCTGAGGAACACTTATTGCAAACCAGAACTGCCTAACAGCCAGCTTCATCAAGGTGAGACAGCTGTCAAGAGGGCAGATGTAATTTTGGAACACACTAGCTGAAGCAGAAACGGAAAGAAACTGCTGTTGTACAATACCCTTGTGAGACCACATCTGGAATGCTATACATAATTCTCATTATAAGTTACACACACACAAAATTTCAAATTGGAGCAGCTGCAGAGAAAGGCTGTGAGGATTATCAGCTGACTGGAGACTGCAGAGTATGAAAAACACTTAATTTAGTCAGTCTACCAAAACAAAAGCCAAAAAGAGGAACAATTTCTATGTACAAACACAGATGGGACAAGCACCATGCAGGGAAAAGAACAGTTCATCTAGGGGACAATGTTTCCACAAAAACTAGTACGTATGAAGGCAATACAGATTACTAAAACATTAAAGTTGGAAATCAGGTCTCTTAACACTGTAAGTGAAATCATAGAACAGACTGCTTCCTCTTTCTTTTGGATAGACTGCAGAAGAGATGGAGCAAAGAACTTAACTGTTCTTAAAATGGTTCCTGAAAAGTGTTTTAGAACAGGAGAACTACGAGGGCTGCTCTGAAAGCAATGCCTCCTGTTTTATTATGTTGGCCCACAACATCAGAGGCAGATGGTGGTGGTGTGGCAGCAGAGGTTGAACCTTCCCACCAATATCCTGTTCCATGTTGTTGCAGTGTGACAGATGGCAGCAGAGGAGCAGTCTGACCAAATGGTGTCTGACATGGAAGTGCGGATGGAGCAAAGGTGTGGCATTGAATTCCTTCATGAGGAAAAAATGGCACCCATTGACATTCAATAATGTTGCTGAACATTCATGGAGACCCAACAGTGGATGTGAGCATAACGAGGAGTGGGTGGTGCGTTTCAGCAGTGGTGACAGCAACGTGAAAGACATGCCACGTTCTGGACGGCCATGCACAGCTGTCGCACCATGAAATGAAGAGCGTGTCAATCAGCTCATCCATGTGAACTGGCAGATTATGACCAGAGAACTGTGTAGGGAACTGACTATTGGCTTCAATGCTTTGGAAATGATGATGGCAACATCGGAATATTGCAAAGTTCACAGAAGGTGGGTCCCACAAATGCTCACACAGGAACAGAGAGAACCCAATGCGAATTTGTCAGGACCTGCTGAACCAACACAAGGCTGAAGGTGACAATTTCCCAGATTGCATCATTTTCTGGATCTCATCACCAGTGATGAGGTGTGGGGTCACCACTGTGAACCAGAATCAAAATAGCAGCCCATGGAGTGGCGAGATGTGAATTCTCCATTGAAGAAAATGTTCAAGATGCAGCCCTCAGCAGGTGAAGTGATGTGCACTGTCTTTTGGGATAGAGATGGATAGGAATTTCCTGGAACCCAGACAGACCATCAGCTCTGACTGCTACATTGCAATGGTGACTAAGCATCTAGACACTAGGATTACACAGTGCTTAGTAAAGCACAATATGCAGAAAACAATGGCTGGAAGCAAATAAAGGATTGATTCAAATTAACAACAAAAATGCAGTCTTAATGAGGAGTGCAAAATAGAAAACAAACTGAAGTAAACTACCACATGCTGCAATGGTGTCTCTAGCTTCTGATGTGTTGGTATGAAGATCTGATGTCCTCTGGAAGGTATGCTTTAGCTAAACTTATATAATGAGAGGAAACCAAAACAAATTTAGCACCTTCTGATATATAGGAGGCCAGGTCATTTCAAAATTTATCCTCCTGGCTTTAAATTTTATTAAGCTGAATATCTGATTTTGACAAATGTCCCTTCAATGCTTGATGTATAAAGCTTACAGCTCAATATTAGTCAATTCTGAAATAATTACATAATAATCAAAACAACAACAAAAAAATGATGTAACTGCAAAAATTTAACTGACAAGGAAAATGCCAACATGAAGCTAGATAGAATATGAAACAAGTATCTCATAATAAAGGATTTACAATAAGTGATTTTAGATATCTCAATTTTATGAGTGACTTGCAGAGTCAGTCTACTCCACTTTGTGTTTTCAGGAAAGTTTATTATTATCAAGGAAGATGTAAATAAAAACTGAAGAAATTAATCTGATTTCCTATTGATTTCCTTTGAATTTCTGTGACATTGCTACCCAATTAACTTTTTTCACCTTATCCTGCAGCCAGCTTCCTCTTTCCTAATTAATCACATCTGCTCCTCACTTTTGTTCAAAGCATCAATGACTGAGAATTAGTCTCAATAATCCAAGTAACATTTGATAGCTAACAAAACAGTTAATTAGAAGAGGTTGCCAAATACAACTATCAGCAACACCTATTTAGATCATTTAAGCTGCTTCTGTCAATCCAATTTCTTCAGGAAATCTGATGGACTACATTACTAGATCATCAACTCTGGCAAGAAGAAGTCAAGAAACTAAGTCTAGTCTTCATCAAAATTCCAGGAAATCATGCAACTTAAAGATTATCCTAAACCAATCATACCAGAAGATGTGAAACCTGATCCAAAAGATTCAGGAAAAGTGACAGGTATCTGTAGTGCAAAAGTAAATCAGAAGGATAGCCTCCTCCAATTTCGGTTGCACAAATTCCTGGTAGTGGGAGGCCCTTACATAAAGGAATATAGATGAAATAAAAGCATGCAGTTCAGACGGTTATCTGAAGTCTGACTCTGAAACAAGCAAAAGATACAACAAGAACAGCCCTCAAATCCCAAAATAACGGAAGTTTCTGGAATCCACAAGCAGGTATCTTTCCTGGGCATTGGATGGCCTCCAATGCAGTCTTTGAAATATGATTCCCTGTATATTTGTTCATGGAGCAGCACCACTGTTCCTTTGCAGAGAGAAGCAGTAGTCAGTCCTACGATGTTTGGCAGAGTTTATACATGCTGTTTTCCATCTTAAGAACACAAAGTCCTTAAGAAAATGCAAATCTGTAAACTATAACGAAGATAGTTTCTGACTGAAGCCAGAACAAATTAGTTATACTTGAAAACTTTTTGTTTTCCTGCCTTGAATACCCTGCGGCAGCCAGCTCATGGCCCAAACTGAGACTCCTTCAATCAAGTTTCAGAGAAGTATCTACAAGCTAGTCATGCCTAGCAAATATAACAGTCAGGGATAACACCCTGAGGCTAATGACCAATTTGTTACATAAAGTAATATCTACCTATCTACAATGCCTTGTTTAATGGACCATTCTGTAAAAGCACATCACAACAACTGATGGAAAACAGAAAAACAAGGACAAAAATAACAAGACAAGCCCAGTACGGAAAGAAAAACCACAAGCAACCGATACTGTCTTTCAGTAAAAGAGGTGATTCTCTCACTACACTTAGTGCTGGTGCAGCCTCACCTTGAGCATTGTGTGCAGTTCTGGGCTCCATTATAAAAAAACGATGTGAAGGTCCTTGGAAGCCTCCAGAGGAGGCACCGAGGCTGGTAGCAGGGCTGAAGGCATGTCCTGTGAGGAGAGGCTGAGGACACTGGGCTGCCCAGTCTGAAGAAGAGGAGGCCGAGAGGCGACCTCACTGCTTCCTGCAGGGAAGCAGAGGGAGGTGCTGGGCTCTGCTCCTGGAGCTGATGGCAGCACGGGAATGGCACAGAACTGCTAAGGGAGACTCAGACTGGGCATTAGGAAACATTTTCTTACTCTGAGGATGTTCAAACACTGGCACAGGCAAGGTGGTTGATGCCCCATGCCTGTCAGTGTTCAAGAGACATTTCAATAATGCCCTCAATAATGTGCTTTAACTTCTGGTTAGTCCTGAAGCGGTCAGGCAGTTGGACCAGATGATCTTTGTAAGATTCCTTCTAATTGAACTATCCTGTACTATTCATGAGTAAGAACTAGAAACTTCAGGACTTACAGAAATATCATTACAAACTTATTTACTCCCAAGACAGATAAGACCAAAATGAAATGGATTTGAAAAAGCTTGTCAACAGCTGACAAGGATGCATACACCAGCCTTCCCAGAGACATGATTTTGACAAGGCCAACAGATTGCTGCTTCTTGTCCAATTGTATCTTGCTGTCCTTTTCTCAAAGAATTCCCAGTGCACTACTTATCAAGAAAAAAAGAAGAGCTAGCTCACCCAACACCACATCCAACAGAGCAACTATTCCCAATCTTGGTAAAATAGAATAGTGAGTGTAATCTATTCCCTCTAATTGATAAATACATCCCAACTCTTCTGTTATGCCTACCTGGACAGCAAGAAGTTTTTTAATCAATGATCCTGGGATATCTACTGTAGCTCAGGAGTCCTTGAGGGTCAGGAATGAAAGGATTTAATAGTTTTCAGTGAGGAGTGATACACTGACTTGATGCTTCTATGAAAGATTCTTGGAAGAAAAAAAAAAATCTATCACACTTCAACAAATGTAAATGTTTAAACTGTGAACTTAGTCTTTAGTTGTCTACAAACCTGTTACCATATGTCTTTCCTTTTTGAGTGTACTTAACACTAAAATAACATGCTTACACTCCTCAAATAACCCATATGCTGTTCCCTACTTTTCCTCCTTCAAAAGCTTGTCAGCTGTTATCCATTGCAGTTCTCAATTTTCAGCATAAAATTAGCAATTAATATTCATTATTTATTTTGCCTAGTTACACTTATTTCAGACACTTATCTTTAGCTGCACCAACACTTGAAATAACAACAGAACCCCAAAAAGCTAGGAGAAAGAAAACAGTATCACAAATATGTCATTAATAAATCCAACTCTGTCTCCGTTTATTGAAAAACTACTTTTGACTAACCACAAAGTAGAACAGACAGAAGTGTTATTTCAAGATTTTGTACTACTCAAAAAAGCACTAAGATTTAGGCTCCTCATGACAAGTAGATAAAAGGATAGGAAGGAGTCATGGAAAGGAGGTCATAAACAAGGCTCCTCAACACAGGTAACTATAGGTTGCACGACATATACAAGCTCATTATGAAACAACGCTTACTTGTTTCTCAATCTTTTCCCTAGCCCCAACAGTATTAAATAAAAATTAGAGTGATCTGAACATCGATCACAAGACAATACAAAGCATGAAGTGAATAGTTTTCAGGAAGTCTACAAAAAGCCAGAAAGCTCCTAACAGCTGAAGGGTTGGATTTACTTCCAAAATGCTATCTCCCCATGAAATACTCTCCACTCATTTATTTAATCAATATGCTTTTCACCAACACTGAGTGTCCAAAGCATTTTGGCTTTTCTCTGTCAGTTTTCAACAGAGTTGAAAACAGTTTAACTCAGTATATAAGCCATAAAGCGCGACTAGAGCCAATTTCTGACTGGAATACCGATACTGATGACACAAAGCTGGGTGGAGTAGCTGACACGCCAGAAGGCTGTGCTGCCATTCAGCAAGACCTGGACAGGCTGGAGAGTTGGGCAGAGAGGAACCTGATGAGGTTCAACAAGGGCAAGTGCAGAGCCTTGCACCTGGGGAGGAAAAACCGCATGTACCAGTACAGGCTGGGGGATGACCTTCTGGAGAGGAGCTCTACAGGGTGGGACCTGGGGGTCCTGGTGGACAGCAGGTTGGCCATGAGCCAGCAGTGCACCCTCGTGGCCAGGAGGGCCAGTGGTATCCTGGGGTGCATTAAAAAGACTGTGGCCAGCAGGTCAAGGGAGGTGATCCTCCCCCTCTACTCCACCCTGGCCAGGCCTCATCTGGAGTACTGTGTCCAGTTCTGGGCTCTCTAGCAGAAAAAAGACAGAGATCTCCTGGAAGGAGTCCAGTGGAGGGCCACAAAGATGATAAAGGGCCTGGAGCATCTCCCCTATGAGGAGAGTCTGAGTGACCTGGGTCTGTTCAGCCTTGAGAAAAGAAAGCTGAGAGGGAATCTTATAAATGTCTACAAATATCTGAGGTGTGGGAAGCAAAGGGATGGGGACAGCCTCTTTTCAGTGGTGTGGTTGGATAGGACAAGGGGAAATGACCACAAACTGGAGAACAGGAAGTTCCACACAAATATGCGTAAGAACTTCTCCACGGTGAGGGTGACAGATGACTGGAACAGGCTGCCCAGGGAGGTTGTGGAGTCTCCTTCTCTGGAGATATTCAAGACTCGTCTGAACGCCTATCTGTGCGACCTGCTATAGGGAACCTGCTTTGGCAGGGGTGTTGGACTCGATGATCTCTAGAGGTCCCTTCCAACTGCAATTCTGTGATTCTGTGATCTAGGCACTACCTTGAAATAACCGAGTACAGCAGTTACCTCAGGTCTTAATAACAAAATGAACTCTATGAATTGTACACATTATTGGTTTCACTGCAAAGACGCAGTTGTCACAAGCAGAATTTCATCGCTGATGCTGGTGGAAATACACCAAGGGAAGACAAGTAGCCCCGTATCAATGCAACTCAGCAATCACTACCTTGCATCATCTTTAATACACCTTCAGACCGTAATGCTCACCTTGGACTGCTTATACACTCAAAGTAGGCAATCGCTGAATAAAAATAAATAAAATCCAAGGGAAATCTGAGCAGCAAAGAACTCAAACACTCATCTACCTCCTTACAGTTAATTACTTTAGTATATACATTGTAGGTCCTTCCTGCCTGCTCTTCTTGCCTTCAGGGTAGCATTTTTATTTTATTTTATTTTTTTTTAAGAGGATCACCGCATCAGTCTACTGAATAGTTTGATGGTTAGGATTCTGAACTGCATTATCTGTGCATATAAATCCTGTTCAGATGAAGAGGAACAGAACTCCACATTTCTACTACATGGACAAGTTGTCTAAACAAAGATGGGGAAAACAGGGATTTTTATTGAATTCAAATGCCTTAAGACCTGACTCAGATTAAGTATTTAGATTTTTCGGTGCTGGCACCTTACTCCTACCCATCCCACCAGAGCAAGGTACTCAGTCTTGTTGACAGGAAATTTGCTTGTTTACAATAAGTTTGAACAGATAATGCTAGAGATATTCAGCAAATATCTTGTATTTTGGCTATTTCTGGAAAAGAGTATATACCTACTTCATTTTTACAGGTTTATTACATTTTCCCCAGTAGTTTGTCCCCTTATTCCTTAAGGTCTCAGAGTAGCTTGCAAGTTTATGCTGACAATATAACAGACAAAGGAAAAACATTCAACTCTATTTTAAAAAATAAATCCTCCTGCACAAGATTTATTGCAGCATAGTGTGACATTTGTTCATTTCTTCCACTCCTTTTCATTAGGATGGGGCAGAAGTCTTTGGCAATGAGAAATTTCTTTCTACTTACTGACCTAAAGATGCATGGGGACAGATCATTATCTAATCAGCTATATTTGTCTAGCAGCTCTCAAGATTTATTTTACAGAAAAGTTTACAATAATTTAATATGTGATGGTATGCTCACAGTACACTTCAAATATTGAACATGAAACAATTCTGGGAATGTATCAGATTCTAAAGGTTAAAAATGGACAGGTAACATTTACTAATCGACTACAACAGAAGAGTGCTTTAAAATATCCATTTCTCAGTGTGATTCACAGTGTGTTCGATTACTTCCTTGCAATCTTTGGCATTTCAAAAAGATATAATGTTAATAAGCTTCTGAAAATTTAGATTCTTTTCACCAATTAATATCAAAACAGAACGAACACACAGCTGTGAGCAGGGCAGGACAGCACTCAGTGAAACAATGCAGAGGTATGTGGATAAGAATAACAATAGAAGAAGTAACAAGAAATGTAAGTCACAAGCCCTTTAAGTGTTTTCCAAGTATAGTGATTCATTACACTGTAAATCTACCACAGCATAATTTTACATAAAACTGAGGTAATAGATTCTGACAAGTACAGAGAATACCAAGAAAAGCTCTGTGCTTTGCAGGGATTGCAGACATAACTGAAAGACAAAAGGCAAAAGAAAAGATATTTTAAATGTTTACAAGGGCAATAAATATCAAAGGAAAATAAAATCAAACGTTTCAGTATACCTGAAAACTAGCAAGCCCTAGAGGAACACGAGGGTCTCTTCCCAGCCTGCTAGGGAGTACCGTGAGATTCTATTGTACACAGATGTTGCAGTATAAGAATCAGAATCAACAATACACTAAGCATTTGTGTTTTATATTTTCTATGCATGCACACACATGTTGACAACTATATAAAGAGCACCAGATATACTGTGCACAAACAGAATGTAACCTTGAGGTTGTGCTGATAAATCCTTGCAAAAATGATCCAGTTACATTAAAGAGTCAACCAAAATTTATCTTATTGACCAGATGGGGCTGGCTGCTGTCAGCATCAATTGCAGAGAGCACACAAGGAATCTCAGTCATATCCTTGACTTCTTTGGAATCAGAATCAACCCCATAGCACTAAAGAGAAGAAGCTAAAAGACTGCCAAGAAACGCATCTTGAATTCTCCAGCAATTATTGTACATCTGATGGAAACATCTATTACAAAGATATTCCTCTCAGATTCCCTGATCTGCTCCAGTAGGTTTTAATGCAGTACACTGTATTACCACAGTGTTTGTATTGTACAAGGCTAACAATATAGAGCCACCATTGTGACCCATATCATTCATATACACACATTAACCGAAATATCTGAACTTTAGAAAGATTAAAACGACTCAGGCAACAGGTTTAACCACAAAATGAAGTTATAAACAAGTAGAGAAAGGATATTAACTGTACTTGAAAAGCCCATAAATACCTTTTGAATTATTCTTTGTTTTTTATTAAAACAGACAGTAGTTTCAGAAATACCTCTCGACCATTAATTATTCTCAGAGATATAGCAGTTTGCTCTTTGTCATTTATATTGACACTAAGTAGCGGAAGATGAACTAAGAACAGGCAGAAGATGACAGACCACAGTGCTTTGATCATGTTTGCGTTTAACAATAGTAGGATATAAAACTAGGTAGCTGATACTTTGATTGCCTCTCAAACCAGAATTTACTGGCAGAGATCCCTCAGAGACCTGAAGACAGCACATACAGGTTCAGCAGAAGGACTGCTGGATAGTTCTGAAATCATGAAGCATATGTGGAAGCAGCCAATGAGAACACAGACAATTTATGCAGGCGTTGATGAACTTGAAAACACAAAAGAGCAGAAGGCTAAAAAAGGCAGTTACACAGATCTGGGTGTGAGCCACAGAAGTTCTGAGGAGAGGTGGTATTGACAGGGGTCTTGGTCAAATTCATGAAGAAAACAGTACTTTATAAAGACAGCAAAAATGACGCAGGCAATATCAAGGAGCGGGATACTTGTTGTCCTATGGATTATGTCCTCAGTGGCTCTTGATAAAACCTCACTGGAACAGAACATCGCTTGCTGGTCTCCCTGAAGTTAACAGGAGCTGCTCCCAAAGTGTGTGATTAGATGTTTATAAGAAAATAAAGCAAACTTACAGAAGTACAAAATCCAAATACTTTTAAATATACTTAATATGAAGAATGAACACAAAGAATGAAGCGCGCTTTTTCCCCATTCACTTGTTGAGTGATCCATCAGCCAACTTCAAAAACCAGTTATTATAGAGGCAAAAGGAATTCTCTATTATGATGCATTTTAGAGAATAGATTCCATACAACATGCACAGAGTTATCTGTAGGATAGGATGAATCCATCCCAGTTAATAACGTCCTGTTTATCCTTTTTAGAATAAAAACAGAAGATAGAAAAATACTCTAAAGCACATAACAGGTAGAAATTATGTAAACAAGAAGTATGTGGAAAAGACAATAAGATCCAGCTATCTAGGCTCTATTCCATAACCAAATCCTTATTCACTATTTAACAAGCCTTTAATAAAAAATCAGACTTGCATTAAATGGCAGGGGGAAACAGTGTCGGGGAAAAAAAAGGTAAAAAAAAAATACAGACCAATAGAAGAAAAATAAATATGAGAAAGCATACAAAGGAAACATGACATTCACTCACATAAAATTTTCTGGATATTCACTCAAGGCCATATCGATGATATTCAAAGCATCATGATAGTGTTTCTGGGCTGATAGCAAGAGTGCAAGGAGATGAAGAGAGTTGGCATCATCTCCTTGTAGTTGCAGAGCCTGACGAACATAACCCAAAGCTTCCGGTATCTGATTAAAATAGGCAAAAATCAGAAAAAGAAAGTACAACTATTAGGAATATTGCTTATTACTTGATTACATGTACTTAATGTTTTCACACTGTTCACCAAGATAGCATGTAGACTCCTTTAGAGCACTATTTTGAAGTTTAAAAGTAGACCCAATGCTCAACAGTGAACTGTAAAAATTAAATAATATATTAACTCTGGAAAATAAGATGCAAGTTTTAAAAAAACAGTTCAAGTTAGTCCTTTAAACTTTTAACTTGCAGGTAACTTTTTTTTTTTTCCAAATATTGGTTGTATTTCTATATGTTTTTTAAAATATTTCAATTGTAATACATTAACTAAAACACAGCTAGACCACCACAGTTACTTCCCTTCTCATAAAATTTTATGATCTCCTGTGTTACCTGTGCTTCTACTCAAAATGAGTATAGTAAGTGTTAAAGCCAGGAAATTTAACTGAGCAATGCCAGAAGTTTGGAATTCAGAAATAGAGTCATAGCCTACTACTGAAAAGTATTATATGTTATTAAAAGGGCAATCCATTCCATTCCAACAGACTTTGTGCAACATCTCTGCTTCTCATTAGCAATGAAAAGCAGTCACCTAGATTATGTAAACTACTGCGCTCAAAATTACTTCCTAAAATAAACTGAACACAGGAAAAAACTTGTGTCATATACAAAGCAGCTCTGCATTATCCAAATTCGTGCAATACATGGTAGAACTCTTATCTTCCCTATATTTAACAACTGTTCAAATTAGACTGAGCTCTGATGCTTTTTTCATAGCTTTAAAAATTTTCCAGTTATCATCTTAAACACATTCTGTTATTTTGTTCACAATAACCAAACCTTCTACAAGTATTCAGAAAAGACATGCATCTTAGCAGATGCTGAAGACTTAAGCATTATCTAGATCGTCTAGGGCTAGATTCAACAGCCTCACTCTCTTAATAGTCTGTAAGCAGAGACTATGCATAATAGGTAAAAACATGGTAAAAATGTGAAATTTTTGTTGCTCTCCTTCCAGAAACATAAATGCTGAAAAAAATATGAACTGAATGTCATATCTCTTATTTCTGATCCTAGGGCTGGAAATACTGTGGCAGAAGTCTGGAGAAGTACATAAAATCAAAGGTGTTCAGAGAGAATTTTTCTTTTTCTTTTTTTTTTTTGTTTAATTATATATGTATTTATGCACAAAGAAAACCAAGATTTTGTTGAAGAAATCTTCATTTGTGTCCATCAGCAGATATAAGTTCTAATGTTCATGTGGCAATGTGAGGCTGCACTTTCAAAAGAGCACTAACCTGTCTGGATATGGCAAGCTGTAGTGCCAAGTAAAATGCTGCCAGATGATCTGTCGGAGACAAACTGTGAGCCCTTAATAAAAAAAAAAAAAGAAAAAGAAATCATTTTTTTCTCCTATTAATACAGTTTAGAGATACATACAAATGTATGTACAAATTCATATACACATACAGATATCTTCTACACATGTACTCATATTTTGATGTAATTACAATCATTACAATGATTTCTCCTGTACCTCTCAATCATCCTTAATTTAAAGAGAAGCACTTTGGGTCATTTATAGTGTGATGTTTTGGACAAATAAATGACTAATAATAAATGATAAACTTCTAAGCAAAACTACATGTAATTACCTAAGTTTTAATAAAAATTTGTTATGCAGAGATTGTGTACATACATGCACAGAAGAAAACCTATGCTAATGTGCCTTCAAAGACAAGAATGATGATATAATCTGCGTGAAAAGTATGCAAGCATTTGCACCAACCCTGACCAGGATGGTTCTGAACAACAGAACTTGAAGAGGGAGAGTAGCAAAGTAGATCTGAGTTTTATTTCTTCTTCAAACTCCCAAAGTTTAAGGACATTTTCAGCATATTAAGCCTCCTAGGAAGCTGGCTACTTCCTGGCTTTGATTTTGTCTGACACTAAGTTAGAAGAGTACCTTGTTATGTAGCAATGTAAGAGAAACCTACGCAGCATAGCATTATAGCAAAAGGCAGCATGAGATTTGGTTCATCATGAATCTACACTTGAATGCCAGATGAAGAAAGCTACACTGATGATCTTTTTACAAAGACAACTTTTGTCCACAAAAAGCTTTTCTTGTGCTTCCCAACAACAGCAGTGTTTTGTGCTTATTCGTGCCTAAAATATTTGTAATTGATGCTGCTGTAAGTAACCTCAATTACCAAAAGAAATAAATAACATTTTTCCACATTTTTTTTTTAAGTTTTCTTGTTTGATTTTGCTTTGAATGTTTAAGTCGAATTTGTCTTGTTCATATTGACACAAATCCCACAGAAAATGTTCTTGTAACACATTTTATTGTCCATTGTAATGCAACCTTTCCCCTGCAAGATAAGGTATTCCTGTTTGAGCATTGGTTTGTTGTTTTGTTTTCCTTTTTCTTTTTGGTAGGGGTCAGGGAGCTTCAATATAGAGACAAAATGATTGATGACTGTACCCTAGAATGGTGTGTAGTAAACACCGGGCAGCAAGACTGGAACTACTTCTCAGTTATATTCAATGCATTCTTTTAATGTATGCTCAAGTAGAACTAGCATGCATAATCACCATCTTCAGAACATCCAATCAGTCTTTTTCATATCAGGGAAACAAAATCTGTTACAATCACAAAGGGAATCTGCTACTCCTGACTTGTCCTCTCAAGTTCAGATAGGTAACTCCTTTAGTTTAGCAACAATGTCAATACACATCAAAGTAGTTTAACTTATTAGGGGACTGTTTCATATTTTATTCAGTGTACCTCTACATTGGAGTTTAGTGTCAAATATGAAGCCCTAACAGGGTCCAGGACCAACGGTGGCTGTTGTGTTTTTTTTTCTGTTTTCTTTTTTAATTCAGAAATTAATCAAGACTAAGCGACTCAGAGAATAAGAGATTTTATCATGGAGAGTACTGGTTCAGTCACCAAGCTTCAGCCAGTGAAAGAATAAAGCTGTTACTATCTATCAAAGATTTGGCAAGTTCTGTGAAACTCCAATTCACACCAGCCACAGGAAAAGCACTGAAAGTCTTCCAAAAGAAGAAGTTAGTGAAACAAACACCCCCTCATCTGTGCATAAGATGGCAACACGTGCCTTCTCAAATGGCCAGTGTCACAAACTGATGGCCTTGAAACTTGACATTGAAAAATTTTCCTTCACAAGCCTGTATTTCTTCAGGAATCGGTCCTTTAGGTAAGTAATTTGAAAAAAAAAAAAAAAAAAACAATCCAATAATAAACCAACACCACCAAAGCAACACTTTGACAAATCAAAATACTGATCCCAGTACAATTGCTTGTTCTGTAAACTGTGTAGGAGATGAATGGAGAATTTCAAATTCCACCTCCTGAAAAACATATTTTTTATTTAAAGAACTGTGAGAGAAAGTGGGTGTGACTCTGGTGAGCTGAGCACAATGTACTCTGAGCAGTAACAAATTTTCAGTAAGATCCTATACCTAAATCATCAGCAGAAACACCAAGAAACACGCTGAAGCCTATTCCCAGTATGGCAGATTTATCGGTCTCTCTACGAACACAAGTGGGGTTAACATGCAAAACTGTCACCTCTCAAAAGATACTTTCTTCCTTCTCATAGAAGGTAACCATAGGATTTTTAAGATGCAAAAACTCCATTCTCTTAAAGGGTCAAATTATTATTGTGTGATATTGTTCCAGCAATATCACTAGCAGTTTTCAAAACATATACCGTGTGCATTACTAACACCTCCAAAAGATATTTTGATTAAAAGCCTATGTACAATTCTAAAAATGGCCAGCAGAAAGGATGAATATATAACCGAATGCCTCATACGTGCATGTAAATAACACCGAACAGTGTTTCTGGGAAGTTGTATAAACTGAAAAAAAAGAACAAAAAAACCCCAAAGAATCACAAAGATGCACAGAAAGCAGACGTAGCTAATCCCCACGTTCCCAAAACTTTCTTGTGCATAAATTTCTGCTAATTAGAACAAATATTTCAAAGACCCATATCACTATAAAATGAAAATTACGCTCAACCTAGATAGCTAGAGAACATGAAGAGAAACTAGATATGTTTTCAGATTTCAGCTGGCACTGCTAGGAAGTCTTGGAATTAAGAGGGCATCAATAGGCTTACTGTTCAGTTGTACAGATTGAAACATAAAAAGAGGTGTATTTAGATGCTGTCGCTCTGCTGGTTATGCCTACAAGGTTTGTTTCTCCTATAACTAGGTTAACGATGTTCTCATTCATCTGTTCATCATTTGTAGAGTCAAACTGCTGATAATGAAGTATCATCATCTCCAACAGCACTACTGTAAGGCACGTGGAAGATGGGGCAGTTGCGATGTCACTGCTTACGCTACTAAACCTCCAGATAAAAAAATAATTTTATTTTCCTAGCTTACCACTTGCACTACAGCCCTCATCCACAGCAGCAGAGCCTCAATTATTGCTCTGCCTCTACAGTCATAAATTTCAAATACCCGCTACATAATCTAATCAGCGACTACCTCTTCTAGAAACATTCACATTGAACCACGACTCAAAACCTTGCATCATATCATTTCTCCCTTCTAGATAGGAACAGAACAGTCCTTTAAGCAAATATTTTATACTAGAGAGACATACAAATGTCTTTAAAATGAAATAAAAGGAAATCCTTATGAATCAATTTAGATATTTCTGGCAGAAAATGATGAAGTGAATGTTAAAGAAATACATTTTGTACTCATGAAGACACTCCCAGAGGTGAAAATCTCATTTCACAGTCTTTTACAAGTCCCACTCTAACACATAATAAAGCTTTTCACTACATAAGCAGAATAAAATGAAAAGATTAACACCCACTCACCTCTGAAATGCAAGAAGAGCCTTTCTCTGCAAGACCTCTTGCATCCCTCGCAAAGATGCTAAAAAGGATATATTTAATCAGTGATATGCAAGATCAAGAGATTTCATTCCACATGCTCACTGAAATAGTGTTAATACATTGACTGGGAAAAATGGTTGCACAGAGAAGCTTTATATTAAGTTTAGCATTCTGCTGGGTATTCTTCATTAAGCAACATGGGAATTTCCAGATGTGTTTATTCTTATCTTACCATCAGTAGCCTGCAGACTGTAAGTCAATCCCAGTGCCAAGTAGCCTTTTGCTTTGAACTCAGACGTTTTGTCTCCAAGATCAACAACTGTTTTGGCAAATCTTTCTGCTTCTTCCAACTGAAAATATTATAAAACATCCACATAAGTCTAAAACTAGCTAAAGCTTACATGAGAAAAATGCACAGCATGTGTATTATGCTCACCGAGGCTGTTGAATTCTCAGTCACAAACACTTAAGGACTATTTCCCTTTCCATTAAACTTAGTTTTCTTGCTAAATTCACAACACAGAATGCAGATTTAAGAATGCTTAAACATTCACTCTTATGGTTGGTTGAGATAAATATTGATACATAATGCACAGACACCGTGCTTTTGTCCTTTTTAAAATAAAAGGGTCTACACTTGCCATGTACCATTTTTGCACTTCAAATTTATTTAAGAAAATCAATTACAAAAACCAGGGCTCCAATTCTGCAAAAGAAGTATAGCCATGCAGATCTCTGCATCACATACAGTATTGCTGAATGTGTGAAACTCATAAATAGAGAAATAGAGACCAAGGCATAACTGCATACCCAGGCTAGCATGCTATTCAACAATCTAGAAAGAAAAAAACTTGGAATTCATTACAGTAAATGCAAATGCTAAGTACAGCAAGCTCCATATGGATTCAATCTATAGGGAACAATTCACAGGGCTAGGATCTGTGTTAATTACTAAGATTGAATTTTTGTCAGTCTGAACAAGTCATGTTTCTATTGCTGAGCTATTTTCTCAGTTCCTGATTGTGACCTTTCCTTTCTCTTCTCATCCTTTTTGAGATATCATTCTGAAAGTTACACGTGTATCTTGAAATACCACATTATGATCTCTGCTCACCTTAATGTTTTTTGTACAGATACACCAATCTCAAGGCTATCTAAAATATTAGCAACACTTCTTAAAAAGACACTACCCCCTACTGGGAATTCATAAACACCAGCTATCTCCAAACACGGTATCAACAGAAGAGTTTCTTGAAAAAATTGAGAGACTTGTCCCATTCATTTTTCAAAATAGTTATTTTCCTCTTGCACAGAAGAAACAGAAGTCAGTCAAATCTTTAATCTCCGTATGCCAACAGTATTTCAATTTGTAATTCCTTTCAGGTGTGTCTTAGATCAGTATCAAGATATGCTATGTGGATAAACATTACCATTGCTGTCAAGTATTTTCAAGCCATACAAATGGGGATGTACATGTGCATATACTTCTCCGTGCTGTATTTTCAGAGATGATCTAGCATGTGTTGTCACTGCGCAGAACTATTTGCTATACCTCTAATCCAAGAGTTTGTTGCATTTTAATTTGAGCTTTTGCTGAAAAGACAAATAGGGGCAAAGCTTACCCAGTGGAGAGATCCCATACACAGCTTTGCAGCAAGGAGTGGAATAGTTGCATCATCTGGTTTCAAACGTATACATTCCTTCAAGACTTTAACAGCTCGAGCAGACTGTTAAAAACATTTTCCATTGAAATTACTAAAAGCATGAATATGTTTCACAGATACAAGATTCCTATTTCCATTATTGTCTTTATTTTTCCCTTATGGTGAAGGAGCCATTGCTAAACATTTAGCTGAAAATTTGTCACAATTCTCGCAAGTGAAACACAAGACTTTAATCAATGCTGTAGTTATTTTCCCATTTGAAATATGAGTAAGTTTCCCAGGTAAAATGTTTGCTCAGAATGTAATTCCAATTGATGCCTTTAAATCTTTGCTAGGCCTCTGAGCTCCCAACATTTCAGCACGGCAAATGAAAGAGCCAGAACAGGTGGCAGTCATATGAACAGGCCGTGTTTCAGTGCTCTTTGGGAGCTATAGCAGCGCTTAAGAGTAAATACGGTACAAGACTTCATAACAGACGGCCATTGCTCATCTTTTTAAAATTTATTTTCCTCTATTCATTCACAGTTTAAAAGAGAATTCTAAATGAACTCAGAATGGCAAGAATAACTAAGAACTTTAAGAACTGATGCACTTAAAAATTGTTACATTATTTCTATAGCACTAGGTGCAAATCCATGAATATAGCGTTGACATGAATATAAATTCATGAATAGTTAGAACATGAAGATAAATTCATGAATAGTTAGCTGACGTAAGGATTAGAATTACTTTCAAAAACGCTACAGATGGAAAATTACGGAACTGCCAAACATTGTTACTAAAAGCCATCAAAACAAAAATTACATCCAAAAAGTAAAACTTACTTTTCCTGCTGCCATCAAGGACAATGCAAATTGATACCAGAGGTGGAATTCTTCAAACGCAAACTTCATGGCTCTTTCTAAACACTAGTTTTGAGGGAAAAATTGTTCATTAAGGGCACATTCTTTAATTATTAATATATACTAGTATAAAAAATCATAAGGATTAACACCCCAAACCCATGTATTTAAAAAATTGAATTATTCCAGTAAGTGAAAACAGATGCCAGATTGCATATGGGAAAAAAAAATTTCAACATAAAAATTATTTCCCATGTATTATATTTAAATATTCCTACCAGTATTGTCCTATTTAGTCTGAGAAAAGGAATGATACATTTCAGTTAGCTTACTCGTAAATGAAGGTATCTGGAGCAAAAGCTCCAAGAGGCAAGAGAAGTTTTAAACGAAAAGTAAAACTGTATGCACACACATACTTTAAATTGTGAGCACCTGTCCAGCAGTGGCACCTTAGGTACTTATTGGTACCACTTAAAGGAGGGGGAAGGCTCACCTGAGAATATTGTTTCTAAGAATTTTAATTTATCACACTTAATACTCTGCTGATTTTTGATTTAATAACTGAATGCCAAAAGGAAATTCATTATTAGGATACTAAGATCAAATATATTACATTAGCACTATATGTTAGTTTAGAAGGTTTCCTGTCTGCTATTGCCAGTAGGAACTACTTCATTTTGCTATATCCTTTTTAACTAATCAGATCAGGTCCAAAGAGTTGAAAGGTTGAATATTTATCTAAATTAAACTGTTTTAGCAATTAACTTTGCAGACTAGAAAGTCCAATTAAGGAAGCAGTTTTTATGCTCTGCTATCTATAATATGTACGTTAAATTGCAACATCATGAACTGTTTATCACATTCAAACTCAGAAAGCACACACGGGTACGTAGCGCTGAAGAGCTACGAGAAGTGAACCAAAAAATAGCACTGAGGATGAAAAACAAAACAAAACTATTATTTGTTATGTGTAACTAATGTCTGCTAGAATTTTTGCTACTATATAGTGTCCAGTATCAAGACTATTATTAAACAGGACTTTCATTAAATGATAATACAGGGACTGAAGTTTCTAAAAGCAAACCCTTTCTAATAGTGTTGCAAAAAGTTCATCATTACATTGTATGTCTAGTAAGTTAATTAAATACCTATTAAGACAACACATGACTCATTTCCCCATTAATCTTTTTTGCCATCATTGGAAGTAAAAAGATCACAGCAGAAATCAAATAAGTTGTGTGTGAATGCATTTCCTATTCCTTTGGATACTTCACATTCCCCCACCTCTACCCACAAAGTTGGCAGAAAACAACAGTTGCTAAACCCATCTCTCTCCACTGATTAGTACAACTGAGTACAGGTGCTCACCTGAGTGCCTCTAAAGGAAAAAGGATTAATTTAAGCTATGTTTTTCAAATACACTTTCAAATATACTTTTTATTCACAGACAACTCAGTCTGCCTGTTTTGATATCAGGGTTTTATACACGAATTAAGTAATGTCAGCACTTCTTCCAGAACTCTGAGCCATAGCAGCCATATAATCCCAGAGACTCACACTAACAAGTGGCACATGGAAACTTAAAGTCAAAACATGTTTATAACTTTTTAGGCTGCCTAAAGATGCTTTCTTCTCCCATTTTCTCATAAGTATTCACATATGTATGCAAATATGTGCATTAATTACATAGAACCACTGATTCTCAACTAGAAAAAGACCTTGCTTATTTGAGTATTATCTGCACATTTTAGCTGACAGAAGACACAGAAGTTGTAGAAGTTGATAATAACAAAACAATAAAAATGTAAGGTATAAGAACGCAGAACACAAGGGTATTCCATCGTAGAGAATTCCAGAAGGCCGGCGTTTCAATGTACTATTTAATGATCTACATACTGCTCTTTGCTGTCCAGCCTCCAGATCACTCCTGTTCTGAAACATTCTCAGAGTGAGACACGATCCTGAGAAAGTGAGAGCAGATACTGACAAGCTGGAGAGGAGCTTCTTGCTAACACCACGTGATCCTCCCCACACTTAGCAATTCCGTGACATACCTGTCTTTGACTAGGCACACAGCATGGCAGTTACAAAAACAAGTACTGAAGCGGCTGTGTTTTACCGCGCTTAACATCCGTTCTGGAAGTATTAACAAGACCTCATTTAGAAACAATCCTGCTGGATGATAATTGCAGGCTAAGAGCAAGAGTGTATTTCATCGCAGACAACACCTCAACACCCAAGGCCTCTATCTTTTCTTTTCTGCATTTGCCTTAGAAATGTATTTAACCCTCTATTGTCAACTGCCTTGCTTTTCTTTAGGGAACTCGAGCAAAAGTAAGAGGGTGACGATGACCAGGATGAAGTGCGGAAGAACCATGTAGAACAGAGAATTCTGCCCCCCGTTTCTCTGATTTATGACACTTCTTGACTGACCTTAGAGCTCTGAAGGACTTTCCAGTGAATGGACATTAAAGAATTGGTTTAACCTAACATCTAGGTTGTGGTCATGTTGAAATAAGACAGTCAACACTTAGAAAATTTAAATGATGTGTAATTTCAATAATAATAGCGTACAATCTATTATAATTGAAGTCAAAAACAAATCAATGATTCCGGCCGCTATGTAAAGATATCAGACAAGAATTGCTAATACTTTGGAAGAAATGTTTGGAAAGCATCATGAACTATCAATGCAAATTTTGAGTACTGGGTTAAGCGGTGTATGCGTTGTATATGTATTATGTTTATGTAGGTGACTTATCCAGCAACATGAACACCTTATAAACTGGGTTCTTCTAAACCAAGAATCAAAATTTCAAAGAGCAACAGGCTCCATCAAGAAATCAATGGCAAATACCTAACAATCCATAGTGTCATGGAAAACTGCAAGTTTCAAGGTAATGGCAAATAACTCAGCTAACTGAACATTCAGTATAATCCCCCTCCTGAAATGCAGAAAGGCATCTATTGATATTGCCTTATGAATAATCACAAATCACTATATGGACAGGTAATGTTGAAAGCATTACTGAATTTCGTTGCTCGGCATTATGGTCTCCTCCTGATAAGAGCATGCATGAAGCTAGGGATTTGAAAGATGAGGATCTAGGAAAATTTCTGGTCTGGAAAATCTCACTCCTAGTAGGACATTGATAAGCTCAATATGTCATATCCTAAGCTTAAAAAACAACCTGATGACCATCAGAGTTCCTGTGTTTAAGAAGACATTTATGACAGCAGAAAGTTCTTTGATCTAGTTGAAAAAGCCACAAAGAATTGAAAGCCCTCTGTGTACAAACTCCATAAGGAAATAACACCTTCTCAATTACGAACATCACTCAGCATTAGAATAGTAGAATAACTCATAAGAATAACAAAGATGTGACAAATTTTTGATCATTTAACCTTCTCACATCGTATTTTTTTCTATAAGTGATCAGATGTAACTTAACCAGAAGATAACAAGATACTAGAACTGGTGGATTTCCACAGTTAGATAGAACAATGGTGCTTTCTGAGCTGAAGCTGCAACAGCTCCACTAGAACAATCATTATTAGCTCACAGAGAATAAGGCTGGCAAATTACATTCTTGTTACATAACTTCTCAATGTTTTTATACTTCTGAATTTATGTTTATTGCAATACTTTAAGTTATAAAATTTCAGTCTGTGGGTCACAGTTTCATGAAAGACCTTCTATTCCACTAATTAAAACTGACTTGTACGCACAACTTGCTGCAATGAAATTCTTTCAAGAGGAAAAACACTCCAATTCAGAGCCCTACATCACAGCAGACGCAGATTTAAAAGAACCGCTATCAACATGTATCAGAGAAGAACGGAAGTTTTATTTTTACCTTATTAAAACAGTCCGTTATTAAGGTAAAGAGATACGGTTTCTCAACAAATCAATCCCTGAATATGCCTGCTTACCACACAGGCTGAAGTACTCCTTCTGGATACCGCTAACTGAACCTGGTCAGTGACAGCATCCTGCTGCTGGGTGAGCACTGTTTTCAGCAGCAGAAAGCTCTGCTCTACCCAAAAAGTGGCTGGGCAGGTTGTTTCTCAGGTATCAAACTTTTAACAATACTTGAAAATTTCCTAAAGTATTAAGTTGCAACAGTATAACAAAAGGTATGCAAGTTGGACAATCAAACACAAGACATTTGAGAGAGAGAATGCACTTTCCTACAGACCTGAAAAATAATATATTCCCCTTTTATTAATTCCAAAACCATTTTACAAACTACCAGAAAGTTGTAACACTGCACAGTGTTACAACATAATATGTCCACATATTATGAGTTGTACAAGTAAGTCTTGTTTCAAAATAAAACTGCACAGATTCTTTTTCTAGGTATAAATACTAGAGATTTCTACCCATTAGAAAATGTTTGAGGTGAGAAAAAGCCTCCAACCAGTAACATTTAGATCTTACTACAAACACACATTAATAGATTCATGGCAATATATTTAAATAAGCACAGTTTAAAAATGAAGTTTGGTATCTTCTAAACTTTGAAAGGAAATTCTAAAGAAGAAGCAACTAAATCCTCCAGGCCAAGAGAAACAGAAGAACCAAAAGGCAAAGGTCTATGGACATGCAAAATGTTCTTGTTTTCCTTGTGGTACTTCAGCCCTGCCAGCTGAGCTATCTAGCATGTATCTTTTTAAGCAGATCCATGCCTCCCCACCTAAAAAGCATGTGAACTGCTGTGCCATTAAATATTTCTCACATCTTTCACTATTTCTGTGCTTGAGCACCTGAAGTCGCTTGTAAAAATTTAGACAGTAAACTTTTGGGGGTGAAAATTACCCCCTATTTATACAGTAGTCTGAATGACAGTATCCAGATTCGTTTAGCCCTAAAGTACTAACACAATTAACATGATTAACAGAAACAAGCAACAAAGACACAGTTCGATATTCACTGCAATAGACAAACCTCTGAAAGCATTTCATACTGGCCTCTTCTTCCCAAGGCTATAGTAAGTAAATCATATACTACAGATGCACTTTGCAAACTGATGATACGATCATTCTTGTGTTCTGGTATTCTGCTCAGTACAGCATCGCGGTTAGCCTGAAACATAGCACCAAAAACAAACCAAGTCAGCCACTGCGATTCAGCTCCTATCTTTGCTCAAGTAACTACTATTATAACCACGCTGACAGTCAGCCGTTGGCATAGGTGACATGAAGAGACAGTACCTGTTACTGAGCTATAGACGGCGTGAGTCACCAATTACATCAGCTGAAATACTTATGCTTCCACTTGTTTTTAATCACTTGATTCTAATTACATAAATTAGGTAACTTACACAATTATGAGAGTTCTCAGAAACCAAACATGGTATGTTTTTAAATATAATGTATATTCATCTTGTAAAATTTAATTTATTTTTTGTAAGCAAGTAAAACATACAAGAATGATCTTCTATTCCATCTTTTTGTAAAATGAAGAAATCATTTTTTCTGTCTTCATAGCATTATGACACTACCTTCTCACTGGCCCAGGTTACCCATCCAGGATAACCACACAATCACCTTCAGGAATTACTAGCGAGAAATGAATGCTGCTCCTGGTATCAAGCACAATTATAGAATCAGTTCTTGTTTCAACAGAGCTTTGTACTTTCAAGACTTTTGTGAAACATGAATTGCGAGTCTTTTTTTTTTTTTTTTTTAAATTGCATAGGTTGTGGCCCCCTTAGTACATTTATTTAAATACATTAAAATATTAAAATGGATAGCCTGTTTCCCCCCTTTTTCAGAGGGTAAGAATAACACATATTAAGCACCAATAAATTGTTTTTCTGCTTTCATAGCACAATATTTTAAGCTCTGATCATACTCCAAAAATCTTTAAAATGAGCATAGTTAAATACTGAAAGAGATGCTTGGAATGTAAAGTGCACAGACATTTCAAGATTTATCAACTGAAATATCCACAGCCTGGTTTGAAAACATACACTCCCCACACACACACCCCAAAACAGACACTGTGCTTTCTTTTGATCAAGGACTCTTTGGCTTTTCCTTTCCACACTGCATAAATTTTTAGTCAGCTTCAAGAACTTCTTCCTTTTTAACTCCACATTTAATCACTGTCTGATTCAACTCCTTGCAAGTACAGAACAAGCTATGAACCAACACTTTGAAAAAATGGATGACAATGCCAGAGTGGTATTATGGGACAGGATGCCTTGTAAGTATTAATTATCTTAGAGATTTGAACAATCATTTTCTGCATAATTATAAAAAGCAAATGTACTTACAAATTTAAGTGCTTACTGTTTCAGAACTGCTAAAGTCTTAGGCACAATAAAGTGAAAATTAGTTAAGTTGCAGTAGGCCAGCTGGCCACACTTACCCTATTCACACTTTAAGCCTTAAGCAAATATGAGCAGCGTAGCTTTGTTCTCCCACATGAGCTGAGATTAACACGCACAGCCAGCTGCAGGAGGTGGCTGGCGATCCGTCAAGCAAAGTCTAGTCAGTAACTAGCAGTGTGCCTCAGGGAGTAACACTGGGTGCCATCCTGTTCAACATCTTCATCAATAACCTGGATGATGGAGGGTTGTGTATTCTCAGCAAATTTACAGATGATACAAAATTAGGAGATGGAGCTTATCTACCCATGAGTTGTGCTACCATCCAGAAAGACCTAGACAGGCTGGGGAAACAGGCTCACAGGAACCACATCAAGTTTGAAAACTTAAGAGATGCTAAGCTGTGCACCTGGTGAGGAACGTTCTCATGCACCAATACATGCTGGAGGTGGCCCAGCTGGAAAGATGCTTTGAGGAAAGGGACCCAGAGGTTCTGGTGGACACCAAGTTGAGCAGGAGCCACCAGCGTGTCTTTTCCACAAAGAAGGCTAGCAGTGACCTGGGTTGCACTAGCAGGAGTGTTGCCACTTGAGGGAGGTGATTCTTCCCCTCTACCCAGCTCTGGCAAGGCCACACCTGGAGTACTCTGTCCAGTTCCATGCTCCCCAGTACAGGAGAGATATGGAACTACAAGAGGGAACCTAGCAAAGGGTCTCAAGGATGGTTAAGCGACTGGAGCATCTCCACTGTGAGGAAAGGTTGAGAAAACTGGAACTATTTAGCCTGGAGAAGGTTTGAGGGAGGATCTTACCTATGTATACAAATGCTGGAAGGCAGCATTCAAAGAAGGCAGAGCCAGGGTCTTTTCAGCGGATGCCCAGTGACAGGACGAGAGGCAATGGGCACAAACTGAAGCATACAAGGTTCCCCCTGAACATCAGCAAACACTTTGTTTATTTACTGTGATGGTGACTGAACACTGGAACAGGTCGCCCAGAGAGACTGAGGAGTCTCCATCCTTGCAGATATTCAGAAGCTGCAGTCCTGGGAAACCTGCTACAGATGGCCCTGCTCGAGCAGGGGGCTGGACAAGATGACCGCCAGAGGTCCCTTCCAACCTCAACCATGTTGTGATTCTGTTACTACAGCTCAGCTGACATGCAGCGCCATGTACACCCACTGTAGCTTGGAGTTCTCTGTCCTTCAGATTCTACCTTTCTACACATTCCCGCTCAGGCAAGAAGAGGCTGGTCTAGACTTTGCAAGTGTAACAGCTAGAATACAAGAATGTCTTACAATAAGTGATGGCAGAGTTGCAGCTGACTTTCCTCATTATGCATGACAGTACTCTGTAGCAGCAATCATGTGGCTAAAAGAGACATTGTGTACTCTGACATGTACCTATAAGAGAATTAGAATACTTAAAAGCACAGAACTACCTTTCCCAGATCATTTCATAAATATTGTTATTTAAATCTTACCCATTAAAGTATTCATTCTGAATTCAGAAATTAAGGGAACTCAATTTTCTGGATAAATGTTGCATTAGATCCACTCCAAATAAGAAATTATTATGTTAGAGTGCACTACTTCCCAGAAACTAGAAGTATGATTTGGGGCTTATATTCACATAGTGATTTGATTATTTTTATTTACACAAAATGCTACTTATGTCAGACTCTCATTCTGTTTTCCAGAATCTTCTTAAATAAACTCATGAACAGCAAAAATTCTGAAGCCTTATCTGTGTTTTTAACAATTCATATTCAAGAGATCATATTACGTTGATAATAAAATACAATGTCTAAACAGTAACGTTTACTCAGTGCTTCGTAAACATTCTTATTTCTTATGCAGATATTGGTTTCAAAATCTAAGTCACATAATTCTTTATAACTATGATAGCTAGAGAGATTTAGCATGTACTGAAACTGATTTAAGAGCTCTCAGCTTTTAGGAAACAACTCCCACAGAGACAGATTTGTAGTGATGAATATTTTCAGGGTTAACTCTTTGCCTCATATAACTTGCAATAATTACTTGTAACGAAAAAAATTACTGAAAGCTTGCTAAGAGCATACTGTTCTACCACTATAAGTATTTGATTTAGACAGATCTATGTCACAAAGGAAAAGCTGTAAGTTACCTGAATAGAGACTTAAAAAGGCATTATTTAAGTTTGCTTTTTTGTTTTGTTTTGTTTTTGGCTTCTTAATGCTGATATGCAAGGAAATACTCTTGCAAGTGGTCACACACTGCCACAGTGGGACTGCTCCTGCTTCACACTGTGACCGCTGTTCACATGTTCACATTAGAACTCTGCATGCTGCCGTGAGCTGCTCAGGCACCTTACAGAGGCACAGGTGGCCCCTTTCAGAGGGGCAGCAAGAGCAACACACAGTACATGGAAATGTCTGCTCAGTATAGTTTTCTGGTGACATATTCTGTCATGAACATCACTAGGCAGATCCCTAGGAACAAGGATAGTAGTTTGCACTACAGTGTAAGTGTTAGCAACTCTAATATAGTTCAAATAGGACAACATTCGGTGAACTGTTCTGATCTTACTTAACTAATAAACCGGTAATTATGCCAGAGTGCAAAAGATCTTATCTACAGAGCTTAAAGACTACGTGCCACAGTGAGACAGACAAATATACCATGCCTGAGATTCTAGAGGTTCCATCCCTCCAGCTAGAAACTCAGCAAAGGTACAAGCCTAAGCTTTTAATTTATTTTCTTTGAGAATATGTAAAAGAACGGAACTGGTATGAGAACAGCAGTACATGGCAGTTGGTGGATGACTAGTAAAATTGTGCTTCAGGAAAACATGAAAAACTGAGGAAAGGCACAAGTAGGTCACTGAAAGGAATCACCTACTGAGGAAAGCAGAAGACTGGAAAAAATAAAATATAATCCAGTAGTGAAGGCTGAATGTCCACTAAACTAAAAACTTACCAATAAGAGTGACATCTGCGTTTTAATGCATAATGGAAAATACTTTCTGGCTATGTTTATTAGGCTTACCTAGTAGTCTTTGATTTTGGCTTTTACAACAAAAGTAACTTACATTTTGAGTCTGTCTGCACGATAGCCACTGGTGTAACTGTGGTTCATACTGATAAATGACGACAATGAAAGACCTGGCTTTGTGTTCACCTGCCTACAGTTTGGAGGAGGCTAGGTTCAGCCACTCTAAAGCAGGAAAAACTCCTACTCATAACATTTGCAGAGCTCATCCTGCTGCTTCAGAGGCACAGAAGCTCGAGTTTCAGAAGTAACTGCCTGATTTCCTAACAGAAAATGAAACACAGGTCAAAAAGCACGGCATGACAAGCCATGTTTTCATTTAAAAAAAAGAAAACACACATACACATGCAACATACGCACATTCACTCTGTTTTACCTACCATAGATTCACTGATAAGTAGCAACAGTAAGGCTTCTTCTGTATTTTCTTGAGGACAAAAGATGCTGTTCAAAACAAAAATTTAATTATTTAAGCAGGTAAATGAAAAAATCCAGAAAAGAGAATTGATAATTACTTAAATAGAAAAAAAAAATACTTAAAATTCATTTATCTGCAGTGCTCTACATTTGCATTTCAGAAAAGCTGGACAAATGCAATCAGAGAACAAAACCACCACAGCTGTTGGAGTTGAAGTACACATCCAAATATCCAAAACTGTGCAGAATTTGACAACTGTAAAAATACAGGCTGTGGTTTAACTAGCTGCTGGCACCTATCTGAACTGAATCTGCATCACAGATTCAAAGGTCAGCAGCAAGGGTCTCTTACAAGTGCAAGGTAACTTTTGTATTTCAGTCATTATGTGGATAATTATTTCTATCAGCCTTTCATCAGTTGCATTTGCGAATTGTTTTCCTGATGCATTCAATATCTGTGAATGTTTAAACTGAGCCATGGCAATCACTGCCTGCTTGCAATAATCCCTCATACTTCCAAGTCGCCAAAATATTAATTATCAATGACATACACTTCCTTATGACTTAATACTGAACACTGGTATAGGATTATGTTGCAAACCTTACTACTTTCTCTGAACTCTGGATGCTTCCTGTATACTTTTCTATGCTAGTGGACAGACAATAGCAACCTGCATTGGTTGCATGACTGGTAAGAATTTTGTCTCAGGGATTTTCTGGCAAACAGTGACTGTACTTTCTTTCTTTAACTGCTTCTGAATTAGCACAAGTAATATTATCTGTTAACTCAGACCACTAGCACCACAATTAACTATTGTTAATTAACACAATTAACACAATTAACACAATTAACAATTACACATAAAAAAATAACTTCCTGATAGTAAGCAATTCCTATACTCCTAGAGGTGCTTATACTACAGCTAAAGCTGTCTGAGATTAAAAGCTTATTTATTTATTAAATGCACTAGAAACTTCAGTAATAAAACATCTGGAAGGAAATAAATAGAAAGAAAGGGAATTCCAGGGAGTTTAAATGCAAGGAAGACTTGAGGAACTGTGATCTGACAGGCAGTTGTTTTGGATTTGGATTTTTGTTTTTACTATTACTTTTTAAATCAATGCAAATTTCTCATCAGATTTTGAAGAGTATTCTAAATCTTAGAAGGCCATCTTATTTTTTACAAAAAGAAATTTCAAAACACTCAAAAATGAGAACCGCTCAGGACAGAGAATGAGGAATGGAGAGGAAGCATCAGAGCTTCCCATTTACCTAACCAGACTTCAACTCAGAATTCAGCAGTCTGGAAATAGATTTAACCTAACTGACTGGCAACAGTTCCCAGCAAGCAATACAACAACTGGAAAGAATTGGTGGGGAAATTACTTTCTCACAGGATATAGGAAAGTTGCCCAAAGTTTATCAAAAGGAAAGCAAACATTATTTTTTCCCTACAATTCTGAATATCTATAAATATTTTTAATTAAGTTACTGTTCATCTCAGACAGTGAAAATCCTCTTCATGCAGGTATTATGGGGAAATCACTTTGATTCATGTATGCAAAAAGCTCAATTTAGATGGCTGAATTCAGACATTTTCTGTGTCTCCTGACAGATGTCGGCATATGAGTGATGTAGGTCCACAGTAACAGGGCAGAGCAAAAGAGGCAACTGGAAGCACGAAATGGCTACCAACCAAAGGCAAACCAAGGAGTTTAACACATCTTCAACTGAAGATAAAGAAAACTGAAGAGGCAGTAACAGAGATCTGTAAAATCATAAATGATATTTGTCAAACCCCATTCACTGTCCTCAGAAGAACTGAAGGCACTTAATTAATATACCAGGCAGCATATTTGAAACAAACCAGTACATTTCAGACTCAAGCGGCTGGAGGGCAGGGGAATACTTAGGAAGAAGTCTCCTTTAAGTCTGTCTTCCTATTTGTTGTCTTAGGTACTTGCTTTTGATCACTGTTGGAGATGAGATGCTAGGCTAGACACATTGTCTGATCTGCTATTAATCACTTTGATGTGATCAAAGAAAAGCACTTAATTACACGCTCTGCTGAAATTATGGAACTTCTTGCTTACATTTCCAAAGAACAAGAAAATTACACTAGACAAAGTCACACTTTTGAAAGAAGCCATGTTTCCACAGAAGGATAAGTTGATAATGAAGAACATAAAGTTTGAAAGACTGAGCCTGAGAAGCCTGCTGTAAGTATTCTGGACCAAGGAAGCAAAATTGTTAAAAATTTTTGAAGACAAAGGCCATTGTACTTCGTAGTAATAATGTGGTAATGTGGTATGACGCTGCAATTATGTGGAGCTACTGCTGTATTCATTAATGGAAATTTGCAGTAAATGCAGCTAATAATAAAAAGGTCACATTCTGGAAAAACAGTTTCATATTAACTACACGCTGTAACAGAGGAACTGACTGTTCTTTAGTTTTTACTGTGGAAGCCAATAAGTTGTTTGAATGTTTGGGAAAATGTGTGACTCAACAGAAATGAGATTTCCTTATAAAGTAACTCAGAAAAAAAGGAAATGAATTTCAACAATATTATGCAGAAATGGTTATAGAGCAGAAATTAATCTTTATCCTTTCTTCCATAAACCCTTTGGAGTTACTCTCCAAGGTCTGTAAACAAGTTTCATTCAGCATAAAGGAAATAAGTAAAACTAATAAACAGTATAGCCTAACACTGTGAAGGTTTTCTTTTAAATAGATGGTTTGGGGGGTTTTCTTGTTACTTCTTAGGTTTTTTTTGTTTTTGTTTTTTATATATATATCAAAGGATGGCTGAAAAATGTCTTCGGCACCAAAAGTAAAATCTATAGGTGTGAGATGTACTGGTCTTCATTTGCCTCCTGATTAAAAATATTTGACCAATGAATTATTATTTCCTTATCTGTTACTATAGCCAAAATTTATTTTGAATCTCATTAATTTCTCAAATTAAAGAAGTATTTAAGATGTGTCAACTACACAGAATTCTCTATGAATAACTTTCCTGTCTTTCAGCATTAGAAATTTAAAAACAAAAACTAGCCTTACCCAGAGGGGATTATCTCCACATTTAATTGCAAATACTGATATAATTGCATTATTTACCTTATGTTTATGGCATACCAATAACCAACAAAGAAAGTGTGCAATAAATACATACTTTCTAAGTGCAGTTATTAAAGGGTATCTACAAAACAGGTAATTCTATTCCAAAACAAAAGTTGGTTGTGTGTACAGCTTTTCACTTATGTACTTACAGACAAACACAGTAATTGTTTTGAAAAACTAGATGTTCAACTCTGCCTGCACCTTTTCTAAAAGCTCAAAACACCACCTTTTAATAACTTAACATCCAAGATATAATCAGACAAGACAGAAATTCAAGAACTCACAACTCCTGGCTTTTAATCCTACAGCTGAACAATATTCTCAAAAAAATATAAGTTATTTCTTCAGAGAAAAGAAGGTCAGAAGTTTCATATGGAACAGCCTCCTCAAATCAGATTCCCAAGCCACATCACAGAACGGTCAAAGTTGGAAGGGCTCTCTGGAGATTGTTTAGTCAAGGCTTTCTGCTCAAAGTAAGGTCAACTGGCAAGCTGCTCAGGACCGTGTCCGGTTGGATTTGGAACATTTCCAATGATGGAGACCCTACAAACTCTTCCAGGTCTGTAAAGGAGGTTTTCTTCAGTTCAAATGGAATTTCAATCTTCTCCATCTCCATTAAAAAGTAAAGCACTCTGTCCTACTACAACAAATCATAACTTTGGCTAGATCATTATCACCACTGCTACAATCTGTTTCTCAGTTTTCTGGTTCACAGTAGCTCCAGCATGTACCACAGCAAGCAAGCAGTGGTTGTTCACTATATTAAATAAGGTGATTCTTCAAGGACTTTGCACTGCTTATATTTTATACACAAGGTTTTACTGCACATTATGTAAAACAAGAAAGCAACAAAGTTTCATCAGGTCAAACTTTGTAGCAACAACAACAACAAAAAGACTGCCAACTCACTAAGATTTCATCATTTGATTTGACACAAGCACATTACTTTCAGGCAGTAAGTTACACACAAGGATAATCAAAAAGTACAAAATTCTGTCAATATAACTTTGATATTGTCAGACTGTGTCTAAGGAAAGGGGAGAAAAAGAAACAACAAAACCATACACAAGCACAAGCTGCAATTTTGTTGTTCCGAAATATTTTGACAGAAACTTTCCATCTTGTAAAGCCATCTGTGATATACACAGCAGAAGAGGTGGAAGAGCACACAGCGGAATAGCTCAAGGGGACAGAAAGACAGTCATGCATATTATGAATTCTTGTGTATCTCAAAGATATCATAAGACAGTGACTCTACCATAAATCTCAGTATGGAACAAGAAGATATTCAGAGGATTGAGAACAAGAGGTCTTGTGCATGCACTGCAAACTTCTACCCGGAGAAGCATGCTGCTTCCCTAGTTCTCTGTATGAAATATATACGCATACAGCAAGGGAAACACCACCATGCTGCCCAATACCTTCTGCATTTTCAACAGTATAAACTAAATTACTCAGTGCACTGGGTAACAACTGCAATTATGGAAACAAAAGAGAGAGGTTATCAGCTGGGACGTACTTTTCTCCAGTGTATACTCGCGGTCTTCTACTGAGTGTGTAATTCTTCGTATTTGAACCTTTCCGAAGTGGATCATCCAGCGGTGATTGGTGAGGAGGATCTTCCAGTGGATTCCAGTAACTCTGTTCACACATGCCTCGTAACAAAATTTCAGCCAGTTGTCTTGCTATTGTCTGTAAAAGTGGAAGATAAATATTTTCCCTTGAAATGCTGAATGCAGTCTCTTTAAAATATTGGATTATTTTAAATGGATATTAGTCATGTGGAATGTATTTTCTTTTATTTTAAAGTATCCAAAATATCAGGCTTTCTGCTGTTGCAAAGGTGTAAGTACCCAATTAAATTCTCTAAACATAAAGAAAAAATGGCAGTTACAATCAACTGTTCAATTTTACCTATTTAAGTCTGGATACTTTTTAAGTATCAACATGACCAAATGTTGTTCCTAACACTGGAACACATTCAGGTACATTGTTAGATATTTTACGCTCAACAACCTCTGCCACCTCTCCAGGCTCCAGAGCAAGTATTTCCCTGCAGCCCATGGGACAGATGACAATGGAGCAGATATCCACACTGCAGCCTGCTGAGAGGCCCAAAGAGAGCAGGTGGACATTGCCTGGAGGAACTGCAGTGCATGGGAAGGGTGGAGAAAGCGCAAGGATGAAGGAGCAGTGCAGAGCAACTGCTAGGGACTCACTGCAGCTCCCCCTTCTCCATCCCTGCTGTGCTGTTCAGAGCTAAGGGGGAAGAGGTAGAAGAGTTGGAAGTCGAGCCTGGAGAAAGGTGGTTGTGTTTTAGGTTTTGCCTTTGTTTCTTTTCATCCAATTCTATTTTAATTGACAACAAATCACATTAATTTTCCCCAAGTCAGGTCTGTTTTGTTCGTGACAATAAAGTGACCTCCCTTTCTTTATCTGAAACCACAAGCATTTGTATATTTTTTGTTCATGTCCTGTTGATGAGAAGGAGTCAGAGCGCAGCTGGGTGGGTGTCTGGCAGACTACCACAGCCAGCTATCATCCAAACCCAAACTGATCTGGGCTTCCGTCAGCCTGGGCTTGAAGGTGCTGCCGTTTGCTGCTGTTGGTAAGGTTTAACAAGAGTGAAACCAGACTGCAGATCAGCATTTTGACCACTTATTCTCCGTGCCTAATATTTAAGGGTAAAAATAATTACATAAATACTATGCAATAATTTAAATTTAAAGCTTTGAAAAGTCATCCTACAATCTGTGACTAGCAATTTAATCTCTTCTTTAATGTTTAATACACATGCATACAAGCTACATGACCACATATGACAATGATGACAATTCAGAGGAGTACCACCAGCACAGTAGAAAAAAGGCAAGCTTTACATTTACATCAAAATTGTCAGCATTTCCCAGGAACACATGTATAATGCTCAAGCCACAGGCAGCACTGTTTGATCTGCGTCTTCCACCTTAATCCCTGTATCATTTATTTACTAACTTTTGCAATATTATCCCTCTTCATTGAAAGTCTGCTATTTAATAATTTAAATATGCTTGTTAGGAATCAGTTACTAAATGAATTAAGAAACCAGTTATCTTCCTTATTACCACTTTGGGAGTTTTAAAGGTGTAGTACTAGGATACTAATCTAAGACATTGTAAAAATTTTTACCTTAGAGCAAAAGATGCAAGCCTTGGCCCTTTATTATATAAAAAAAAATGCAAAAAAGATAAATCATTTATTTGGTAGAAGTTTATTTTATGATTATAAATAACAAATCTTCAAGATTTTGCCATTTTTTTTTAATATTCTCTTTAAGAGGCTTTATTATGAAAATAAAGAAATGATAACTCGACAGCTCCCAATTTAAAAGAACACATGAAGAACACTGCACTCTGTCCTCACTCTCATTTCTTTACAGAAAGATGAAATAATATCCTCATGAAATTAAAGTAAATCACAAATTGGACAATTATGATTAAGCTTAAAGGCACAGTAGGGCAGAGACCAATCAGGTTTTGGCCTTAATCACAAGTAGAAAAGAGAAGTAGGGAAGACCAAGCGTTGCTTTTTATTTTCATCATTCATTTTAACTGAGAAATATATCTTTACGAAGTGGTGAATATCAGATCCTGACCAATATGCTGTAGTTTGATTATTTGTCTCATATTTATGCCTTATTTGCCTATTGGAATTCAGAAGCTGCAATAGGAACATGGTTCAATATAACTTACCATTCGCAGATTTTGTGTAGTTCTTGTTTCAACAGCTCTTAGTAACTCTCTAAATCTACCAACTCCTCTTGTCAAGTTCCTGTATATAAACACAAAATTTGATAGCATTCCAACTTGATTATACTAACACCTCAATATATTACTTGATAATAACTTTAAAATCCAAGCTATCTTTTTTTTCCTGTATATCATCATCACCTTTCTGTGAAATACATACACACACATATGTGGGAACCCTACCACTGATTACTGTGACAATATTCCCTGCCAGTGTGTTGGGGAAAAAAAAAAAAAAAACACATTTTCAGATCAGTAGATAGCTCAAGAGAAAGAAGTAGGGGAAGTGTAAGTGATCAATCCAAAAATAAAAATTAAAATTAAAAAAAAATAAAAAACCCCGAGGTTGGTCGGGCTGATAGAATTGTTTTAATTTTCAATCGCATTAACATCAAAAGTAGGAACTGTTTTGGTTTTGGGTTTTTTGTTTGTTTGTTTATTTGTTTTTCTTTGTTTGGTGTGGCTTCTACAACTAAGGATTCTGTGCCTGTGCTTCTTCCACCTGTGCTGCCTAAGCAATGTTTTACCGAGACAGACAAGTCCCTTGGAGAGGAGGCTTCATTCATACTGACGGTTTTAGCAGATTTGAACTTAATTCTCAAACAACAGATTTAACAGATCATTTTGAATGTTCTTACAGCTTAACCTTTTTCTTTTCATCGTGTCATCTCAGCTATCTTATTTTTTATTGTATTTAAAAACAGTTGAGAATATTTTCTTTTACATTAGCATAGCTTGTCTTTATACTGCACATACAACACAAAACATAGGATGGTCGTGTCATGATTTGAAGCTTAGATACAAAAGATAGTTTGGTTCGATCCAGGGTATGTTTTATGTTAAACTATTGCTGTTATCTTAAGATGTGAATTTACATGCAAGTTGCATACCATTCACTTAACACAGGCTCAAAAGCCCATTGCAGAAGTATTACGTATCATGTACGTCTTTTTATAAATAAAAACACCATAGCACTGTGCTGTAAAGCTAAACCACATCCTTCCTGATATCTAAGTTATCCAAATTCTGTTAAAACATCTTCCAAATGGCAATTTTGTACAAATTAAAATGATAATAAAAAAAAAAACCAGCATTTTTACTCAGACGCTTTCTTGAATTTTAGTGGCTGAGTACCTGAAACTAGAATATTTGAAGAGATCTTGCTGTAGAACTGTAAAACTCCCATCGGTTTAGCTAGAGAGCCATTAATTTATTTTACTCTTCAGATTACATGACAGAGGTCACCCTCTGCTCTGTTATATATAATAAAGGATTATCAGTATTTTTCAGAAACTTTAGTCTCCAGCACAGACAGACATGCTTCACTAGCACAGGTTCACCTTTTAAAATACTTACATAAAAGATCATTTAAAAAGAGCTTCTATTTCCAAATAACAAACTCCGTATGAACAGGTTGAAAAATAAGCTGAAGTAAGCCAACAGTTGATGAAAAATAAATATTAATTTTAATTATTTTAATTATTCTCAATATTTTAAATAATTCTATTAATTTTAATTTAATTATTTTTAATTTTAACTATTTAAAATCCAGCCCTTTTCTAATCTTGCTTGTACATCTAATAAGTAAACCATTTAATGAAAGACTTCACTTACTTGTATATTTTACACAGGGCTCCTAATAACTAATAAATATTATACAAACTTCATAGAATAATGAAAGTAGTACAGAAATTTGGTTTGCCAAATTTTGAAACTCTCTAAACTCAATGGAAGCTGGATAGCAGCACCTTTGGAAAGCCAATATACCTACCATTCAGTAACACCGCAGGACATGTATTCAAGAGAGCCCAAACCAGACCACCGGAGCCCCGGCTGTAAGCCCTCTAAGTGCTACAGCACATTTTTAATGAATGAAGCTTCCTCTCAAGGATTGTACCGCAAATTCACAAATGTGTCCTCATGATAAGAGTCAAAAATAATAAACAAAAAAACCCACACTGACCAAAATCTGAAGTGTTGCCTGCAACATCATCAAAAAAGAACATAAGAAAAAAAAAATTTGTCAACTTGAGATACTAGTTTCCTAGTAGGGATGAAATATACTGTATAGTAGAACTTCAGATCACGATAATGCAAAATCTAAGGGAAAAAAATGCTGTTTCCTAAGATTTCATATGAAACTTATGTCTTTTGAAGTGTTATGAGAACAATAAAAAGAAAACCTCGGTGAACAAGTATGCAACTGTTAAACGTCCTTAAGGACTTCATGACACGTTATTATTATGTACCTATAACATTTTGGTAAGCATCCAGGAGGGACTGAAAGTTGTGACTGAAGTTCTACTGCATTATGGAAAAAGCAGCAAGATTGTACAGAAAAAACCATAACATACAGAATTAGGTTTTGCTTCATAAAGCATTTAACCTTGGTCCATTGCACAAGTGAACGCAACCACAAGACAGATCTGTCAAGCATCTTCTATAAAAAGTACACTAAAAAAGAATACACTTCAAAACTACAATCTAAATCAGAAAATTGAGTTAAATGCTTTGAGAGACAAGTAATGAAGCAAAAAATACCACACACAGTATGGTAGATCCCCACACTGCACTGCTTTTAGCAAAGTACATTTCCTGTATTTGTTAACAGTTTGTAACACCTGGGAGAATAGGGTGGCAGCTATTCTGGCACTGCCTTTCCTGCCTAGCCAGCACGTAACTTTTATCTGCTTTTCACTATGATATGCTTCACATTAATGATTCCACTCGTACTCATAGAACTCCAGAGCAAAAGGGCAGGTTAACTTAGAAAACAGTGATCCACAGTGTCTGTAAAAGACTTTGAGATTCTTTCCATTCTTGAGACAAGAAATTTCAAGGTACATTAACACGCACTCGGAGCTGATACTTCATCATTTCAGACTTGACAGAAGAGCCCACTGACACACTGCTAGTTCTGTGTGTGTTTGTACGACTGCCTCTCTCCCACGCTGATGGAGTAGCACTATACCAGTTACAGACTGGGCATCAGCACCTAAAAGGCACCAATCTTCTATTGGAAGTCTACATGGATAGGTGTCCCCAGGGCTGTTTGCTTCCTTGTGTCTGGTTATTTGGACCCAAACCGCAACAATTTATATAAGAATATAAGTAACTATTTTGATGAGAGGTCAACGTCTATGCATGTTTGAGAACTACTGACAGCATTTCCTTTTAATGTAATGAAAATATTTTAACTGCATCTACGCAAAGTTCTTCACTCTTAAACAGAGCAACAGATCCAAAAGCGTAGATATGACAAAAAAGGAAAAAGTGCAGAAAGAAAACTAATGGGCAGTAAGGACAAACTTTCAATACAAAATCAGATAAAGTGTATCTAAGCACATAGGCCAGCAGTAGCACGCTTTTGGAGAAGGCACATTGGTTACCATCACGACCAAGAAGCCTCTTGGTTTTAAAAAGCATGTTTGGCATCAGACACCAAAGTGCTTTCTCATTAGTGATCCTGATAAAGCTCACATGCCAGACAAATACTTCTCATCTTCTTGGCTTTAAACACACACAAAAAAAAAATTATGATGAAAAGAACGAACGAGACAGCTCAAGGAGAAGTGGTCCATACCTGAAAGTTAGAATAAAACAAATAATTTTTCTTATAGCAATGGGAGTGAGGACTACTCTCAACGCACTCAAAACAGCCTAGGACAAAAACGCTTTAAATTAAACCTCAAAAAGTTTGATAAGATTAATTTACTTTTTATTTGCAGTTTGTTTTGATACACTCTATTAACATGAGAACTGCTTTGTCATGATTTTCCCTTATGTTTATCAATTTAAAAAACAAATATTTAGTCTAACATTGACTTTTATAGATTAAAAATGGAATTAGAATAAATTTTTCTTTAGAGAGCTTAGAACAAACATCCTCCGCTTTGCAACTTGTTGGCTATGCTGTGGGTGCTTGTACAATTTAACGGAGAAAAGTATATCCACAGGCATGGCAACAAACAAGTACAGTTTCTTATACTAGCCTATTATTATTGACGCTTACTCTATCTCTTTTAAGAAACATTCACGTTTTAAAAAAGAGAAAAAAAACCAAAACAACACAAAAACCAAGAATGAAATCTAAATTGCTTCATCAAAGTGATGAAAGAAATTGCTTTTGGAATTAAGCCCATTTTCCAAATACTTTCTGCCTCTCTATACAGAAAAAGAAATGTAATATTTGTAAACTTGACACATTTAAAATTTAAAAGTCTGTTGTTGTTGTTGTTGTTGTTGTTTCCAAGAACTCAAACAACAAAGAATGAAAGGATTTGTTTTAGACATGGACAGCTGCTCTGCTGAGGGAAGGAACAGGGGCAGGCAAAATTCTTAATGTACGTGCACACAGAATAAAAGTTTCAGATCAACGTTTTATTACTAACAGAACAACACCTGAATACTCTGAGGCATGTTATTTACCACAGTAGAGCAATTGCTTTATGTAACCCTGCAAAGGTTAGTTAAAATAAAATACAAAAAAGAACTGAAATCTCTACAGCTTTCTCAACACTATTGAAGGTCTGAGCAAGCAGATAGTGCTAAGTACTTTGTACAACACACAACGCTTTAGACAGCTGTGACTAACACCTGGGTCCATTTTCTCTCAGGTTTAAGGAGGAGAAAAAAGAATAAAAAGAATAATTTTATCTCCAATTACAAAAATGATGGACCTAATGCAATCCAAGTTAATTCAAGTCAACAAGCCAGGTAAGGTTTAGCCAGAAAGCACATCTCGTGCTCTCTTCCTTTCATACTTTTACTTTGAATATTCTCACATTACTGCATAATTTCCACAAAACATTAATTATCACTGGGTATTACTTTACAAATTACAAGTACAAAATATTTTATTTCCTTCCACAATCTAAGTTACTAGTTTTTAAGGATATTGGGAAAAAAAAAAGAAAACGGGAACAACACAACCACAAAACAACAAAATTGTCATGCAGTATGCATTTATTTTATTTATTGATAAATTGTGCAGAAATTAAAAAAAATCCCTGGTATTTGAAGTTCTCTACAGCAGATCATGTTTGCCTGATTCTTGCAGGTTCCTGATTGAAGTTTCAGCTTATAAATGAAACATTTTCAGTGTGCCATTACTGCTGCATAAGCCTAAGTATTTGAAACTGTCCAATCAAGCAGTAATTCTTTTTGAACACTTCACCACACTTTTTACTTTATACTCAGCCACTTTTCTCCAGAAGACCATTATATCATGCATTTGAAATTAAAACATTCATTGCTTAGACTGCAGTTCCACTGGTAGCTGAGTCCACCTAATGGTTTGCTATCGAAAGGGGAAGGTCTCCTTCCCCAGTCTCCTCTTGGCATTTTTCCCCTTTTTCCACCTTCACATCTTCCTACTCTCACTTGCGTGGTGCTGTCTCTTTTCTCGCAGCACCACCAGCTGTTATCACACCTTCTGGTCAATCAATTCAGCCCACTAAAACTAGTGAAAGCTGTAATTTCTTTGCTGTTTCTTCTCTGCCAAACACATGCCAGAAAAAAATATAAAAAGAAAACAAATGATACATGCCAGGAGCATAGGTACAGGTAAGATGAGAGCTGGTAACTCCATATCTCTCAACACCACCACCTCAGCTCCTTCTCAAGACATCCTTTGATAGAAGTATATAAATACACTATTAAGGCACATCAGACTCACAAAAGGAATGGGCACAGAGTGGATTAGACATCTTGCCCTTTACCTCTTATTATTTTGCAAACAGAGAAAACAAAAAGAATAAATGGGAGTAGATTCAGAAGGTATCACAGAAAGCCATAAACAAAACAGTCCATTCTTGAATTCACAAGAAAAAAGCACTGAACGTGCCAGAAAGTTTTATTAAGGAAATAAGTTAACAGACGGAATGAAGCAAATAGAATTTACTCTGATATTTAATATTGTATTACGCATCAGTCAATCTGTATGGTCATAAACATTATTGAGTTATTTTATCTATGTATATATTTAGAATAAAATAGAAAAACTCCACAAAGGTAGAAGGAAGAAAGTGCAGTAACAACACTTTTGTTTAGAATACAAAATTGAAGATACAGGATGCCACTCGGATTAATATCGAGCATGATAAAAGCATGGGGAACTTCAGCAAACAGAACAACACAGCCACCGTTTTACAACCTGTCTTAAAGATAACAACGGTCAGAAAACAGCAGCAGAAACCATGAGGGAAGTATGTTATGGTAAGATACAAGATTCTCTATAGTGACAGAACAGCTGGATGCAGCCATGTAGGACCTGATAGAACCCAACAAGGTAAAATGAAGCAACAGAGCAAATATTTAGTCAGAGAGAGTGCTTAGCGAAAACACAAACAAGGCCAAACTCTGAGCACTCTGCATGGTTCAGCTCTCTCAGTGACAGAGAAAGGGCAAGGGGAGAGGAGTAGAAAGGCATTCTTTCAATGAACACAGAAGAGGGGTGACACCTGTGAAGGACTGGGCCAAACTGTGAGGGGATCCACTGCCCCACACCCCTGTCACTGACCATGCCCAGCTCTCCAAGAGGGAACCCAACGCAGGGGCAAGAGCAACCTGTGAGCCCCTAGCCATAGGAGCTTTGTGCAGACCCCAGCAGCAGCAATGCCCTCCTGCTGCCCTCTAAGCCAGCTGAGAGCACATTCCTTGCATCACGCAGCCATTTTCCAGGTAAAGCACAGCATGTTTTTTTTAAGCTACCTAGAAACATACCCTCGTGAACACATAATGTGTTTCTGAAAAATCAGAAGTTGGGCAAAACAAGGGGGTGGAAGGGGAGCAGGACTCCCAAGGTGATATTTCGGCACGAAGAGGAGTTTCTGTTCTAAGCTGAGAGCTTACTACTTGAGAGCAATAGAAGAAAACAGACACTGGTGCTGTAGCATAATACAGTGTCTATAAAACAAAGAGGATAAAAAAATGACACAGATAAAATTCTATTCAATGGTAATGCTTTTCCAGTAGGTACCTAACAGCTCAGACAGTTTTGGTGATCTATATTCAAAAGATGAGAATAAGTGCAGAGAAAGGACTGAAGAAGAAGCAGGGCAACAAAATCCGTTAACTGAGAACTCAATAAGAGTGCAGCTTGGTTAATCAAGGAAAACCAAGACTAAGAAATTAATTAAACACAAGGTAAGGAAGTTGAAGGAAAGGAAAAAAGCTAAACTCTAGCACTGGTACGCTGATAGATACTACGTTTAACACATAAGATTTTGAATTAAGTATAACATTTTTAGCCAGTAGAGGTTATCAAACCTCCTTTGATTTCTCCTCACTCATTGGCTCTGGAGATGTTTAATTTTGAAGTTACCTCTTCTGACTAGCTTGAAATGTTAATGTCTGAAGAAAACTCATTGTTTTCTGCTACTTAAGTCGTTTATGTGCCATTTATTCATCAGTAGAGTTCATAAGAGTTTTGCTTTTTTTATTGCCAACCCTTGCATTTGCTATCAGACCACTATACCAAAATAAAGTAGAACAGAGGACAAGATTTCCTTTTCTATATGGCATCCCAATAGCAATTTTGAAAATGCTTACTAAGTCTTCCTTTATTTTCATACTCTTAAAATTCATCGTGAACACTGCCGTGTAACTGAATACATCAATTTGGAGAAAGGCAGGGAGATAAAGCCAAAGTCTCCAAATTCATACTATATACAGCACTCAAAACCTGAGTTGTATTCATAAGCATGTACAGCACTTCCTGGAAATGAAAGCCTGCGCAAATGCTTCAAAGCACAAAAGCAGTATCTGTATTAGTAATCACTATTCCTCTGTTTATTCATTATTAGTAAGAATTCACTCACTGTTCCTAAGCACGAGGCTTACTGCAAGGCTTCTTTCAGGAAAGAGAACACAGGAGGACCTCTAAAAACATCCTGTTGATAGTCTTATAAAAATGTCAGAGTAAAATAAACAACAGAGATAACTTCACTGCTGAGTTGCTTACCATACTTGTGTCTGAATGCAGCAAGTTATTTCCAAACTTATTTCCAAATAAATTCTGTTCTAAAATATCCACACGCTGCAGTAATATAGGAATCTGATGGCACTAAACCAAAAAGACATTAAAATGGTCAAAATTATATGGACATATGTCCTATGCTTATGCACGGGAGAGAAGTCAAATGCACAAGGCACTACTACATACTTGCAGAAAGAAATGTTCCTTTCACTGTCTCACATTTAAAATACAGTGCATCAAACACGAGTTAAGAAGAAAGTCATTTGGGAAGAGTAGGCCAGCAATGGACGGAGAGTTTGGGAGGCAGAAAAGGTCAGATCTGACATGCCTACCAAACCTTAGTTGTCAGAAAACAAGAAAACGTATTTCAGTACAAACACAAAATGCCTGCATGTCAACAAAAAATCCAAGCACTCTCCAGTAAACCGGCAGTGGAATACAGTATCCTGGTGGTTATATATTCTGAAAGAAAAGGATGTGGAAACCAGGAGGTGCAAACAGGGATTTTTCTTGTATTCACCTGAAATCATGAGTCAAGCTTGCCTGCCTTTCAAGCTTCGACAGGTGAACAGTATTTCTGTAACACACGCTGGTCCCAAGCTTTTCATAGCAGTTAAGCTTTGATTCTCAGTCAATTCAATACCACTTTTACCTTAAAAATGTAGAAATAATCTTTTAAATTGTTTGGCCAATGACAGAAATAATTTGAGTAAATTTTGAAAGAAAACACTTTGAAAGAATTGATGAATTTTCAAATGCCATTAATTCTAATAGTAAATGAAAACAGACACGCACAGTCTCAAACACCTGTACAATATTCAGTTTTCTCTTAGCACTGTATCAGCCTTCTGTTCACAGCATGTCTGTACGGCCAGAAACCAATCTGACCTCTACAGCACTACCTACAACTTCAGGAACAGCATTCTAGAGTCAAATAATGTAACTTGTTAACTTTTTGCAAAAATAGTTTCAGGATAGTTATTACTATTTAAAATGAAGATGAATTATCCCTTAGTACTAGTCCTTTACATCTCTGTAGATAATTAGCCACCGGACTCTTCCAGCAGCCAACTCCTTTTATGATAACTATGACCCAGATACATACACTCCTTCCTTGGCAAACTTACTTGAATACTTAGGAAAAGTGTTTCTAATTCTACCATGTTTGTACACACACACACATTTACACATACACACGCTCCAAAAGAACTTACAGATTGGCTTCTCTCCCTCGCCATCACGCAAGAAGCAGTAGCAACTCCTACATAAACAAGTCCTTTACATGAGTAACTTGAAGAGGTTTTTTTTGTTGTGCTTGTCAAGTATTTTGTAAGCCAATAAAAATCAATTATACACATTTCTTCTAAACTATTTTTTTTTGTTGGGTTGTCTATTGAGGGCTGGCCTCTGAATAACATCTTAGTGGAAAGGACTGGGAAAGTCTGGCTTCGCTGCAGCTGTGTCAACACAGGTAATGACACCTTGATGGGTATAGACTAGGTCCAGTTCCTCCAGGCTTTGATTCAGCAATGGAAACTAGCGATGGACCAAATTGCAGTCTGGATCCTGGGCTATTCCCATGATACAAAACATCCTTGAGAGAGTGTGACATATAGGAGGAACAACTAGAGAACTCTGACAGCTAGGTAAGGCTGGTTTTCATGTGATGGCCACCTGATTTTAGACCCCAACCAAAAAGCTCTTTTGCTTTAAGAGCATACACAGCTAGTACATTTCTGAATTCTGATACATTTCTGCTAATTCCAAAATAAAAATCATTTACAATTTTAGTGTGTCTCATTTATGTTAAAGTATAAATACAAAGGAAATACATGGATAGAAGGATTACTGGGTACATAAACTGCTGTCGTTTCTCAGGGGCATTTTTCTTGAAAAAAAGCTATGTTAAAGTACTAATGTCAAAGTTTCTATGCTCATTGCTTTTCTTGGAACACTATCAGGTCTTTGAACACCTTCAATCTGAAATTGCGAAGCAACTACTAGACTAAATGGAGGTTGTGTAATCAGACAGAAAGACATTTAAAGTTATATATATTTTAAAATGTTTTTTTAAAAAAAAGGGCACATAAACCCTCCTTTTAGTTTCAGGACAGCTTCCTTAACTTGTTATACATCACAAAGCTGAAATGTTCCTCAGCTCCAAAGTGAGCTTTTGGGTTTTTTAAATTTTTTTTTATGTATGTATATATATATTTTTAGGTAATTGCTATTCCATGTATTTTCAAAACGCTGGCACTTAGCAGTTAGGCTTCAACGGTTTCAAGCACTTTAGAGTTTTTCATCCAAGTTGATGCATACTTGAAAGATACTTAATTATCTACAAGAACTTGATTTCTTGACTTAAAAGAAGAACTCTGTAGAGTAGGTGAGCAAAGGGAAAGTTTAAAGTGGATCGACCAGCATTCTAGATATGCAGCATTATTGCCTACATTACTGCTAAAATGATATTCTTATAGGTGGCATAGAAGTTATTTTCTTTTCTAGTTTGTAACTGACATATAAACAAGAATGGAATTTCCAATTACAATGGATGAAGCATGCATAAAAGCAGTGAACAACCAAGTGAATGAAGATAAATAACACAAGATAACACTCCATCACAAAAGAACCTTGGAGAAATTCAGTTCTCTGTCAGATTTTAAAAGAGATTTTTTAGTACTTATTGGAATGCAACTGAAGTCTAAAAACAAAAACTAAAAAATCCATATTGTTTATCCGCAAGCGTCTGCTCAGATGTTTGAGTGTGCTCAAGCACACAGATTACTATGATCATGATGATGGTAATAAGATGATTGATAGAATTTTTTTAATTCACTCAACACTATGTCAGATTATAGTTTAGTGGAAGAAACTTTCATTTAGGATTTAACTTTACATAGTGTCACAGTCTCACTTCATGAACATACACAAGTAACAGGATTCCATCGAATTGCAATGTGAATACCAGAGCTGGTCTGCCTGCAAAAGCAGACAGGCACTCTTTTCTTCTGCTTCATTCATAAGTAGCTAAACTTGGGTGATTCCCTGCCTCCTTCACAGGATTCAGGCCCTTTTAACATCTGCAACTTCGAAGTGCAAGAAGTTCATTTAAAGTGAGTGTTTCGGTTTCTAAACTACATTAAAAATATCTATATTAAAAATATTTACACTTCTACTTGAAAATTTTCATAGAATCTTTATGATTTTATATTAAATGAGAACTTGAAGTGTGTTGCAAAGCATAATGGAAAGATCTTGAACCTAATTTGTATAACCTAGTATCAAGACACGCCAAATTTAAAAAGTCAAAATATCTGATACAAATTATTAAAGAGCATGCTATAAATTTGTCACTATTTATAAATATATATATATAAAGTAGCAGTCCTCTGTACACTTCTGGTAAATTCAAGTGAAATCAAACAACAAAAAGAGAAGGGACCCATGAAAGCAGCAATATAACTAAAGGCCTGGAGCAATGACCATGTTAGGCAATCTTAAAAGAACTGGGATTGGCTCTAAACTAAGTAAAGGAAACTAAAGGATATAATAGTAGAAGTATGTACAATAACAATTGGCACTGATTCATTTTTCCTTAACACTTCACTTCCTCTTCTGCTATTACTAGCGCTGGCCAATAAAATTGTTAGACAACATTTAAAATTAAATATATAATGCGTAGTTAGCTTGTGAAGTAAACTACACTGCACCGAAGACTGGAAAAAAGAAAAAAAGATTGAATGTTCATGCAGGAGTTGACAACATCAACAGCTTTTCTATGAAGGATTAAAATGTGTATGGAATACAATCAGCTTTTTAATGTTTATGCCAGACCAGCTGATACGGTCAAGAAAAAACCTCATTCCTCCATAGGTAGATGTTATTTTATGAAGCACTATACATTTTTTTGGCGGGGTTGTTGTTTTCTTTTCCTTTAGGGGAGAGGGAACTGTTTGGTTTTTTAATTTTGTTGTTTCTTTCTTTTCTTTTTTAATTAATTCGCTATGTCTACTGCTGATTTCTCTTAGGCACGGGATGTCAGATTAAACGGACCATTTCCATTCCTGGCCTTCAATCAAAATTATTCAAAACATGGAATTTAGCCTGTTCTTCACCATAATTGCCACTGTGACTCTTCCAACACATGTGCTTTACTTATCTTTTGTGCAGATGTGAAAACAGTAATTTCATTTTTAGCTCCAGTAAACAAAAAACATTAACTTTCAGAACATTCCATTCCTCTTGCAATTAAATGACGAACACAGAACTCAGGCATAATTCTCGCATCACACATGATGGCAGCACTACTTCATTGCTTTAAGAAGCTTAGTGACGATTTCCATGATGACATCCCTGAGAAGTTTTAAAATTTGGATGTCCTTTTGTCAACCAACCATCAGTACATGAAAATCTCAAATTCTTTACAGACACTGCATGATTTACCCTCATCTCCTGTCTATGTACTTGAAAGAATGGGAAACATTATTGGTACAAAATACTAATCCTATCTAGAGTTCCAACATTTCAATCAAACAACAATTTCGCAGCGAAACAAAAGGCCCTGCAAATCAGTTTTTAAACTATGCTCTTTCAATAACAAATGTCAGAAATGTACTTAAAAAACATTTGTGCAAAGTTTTGAAGCTCTTAAATATGGAGAGTGGTATTCCTTTTTTGTTGTCTGTGCTGTCTGAACTTAATGTTAGACTTTAATAGAAGTCTATTAGTTTTAAAATTATAAAGGACTTCCCATGCAGGATCTAAAAGGATCTATAGAGCAGGTACAATGGAGATTGTATACTTGTATACATACTGTTGGTCTTCATGCACATTTATCCTGCAGCATAATGTTAAAATAAGTGATAACTGAAGAGATTTGGAAAAAAATCATAAAAATCAAAATTGTAAAAATCGGGAATTTCAATGTGTTATCAGACACCTTCTAACAGTGTCTTTCTAACATTTACTTTCTAACAGTAACATAAATAAATATCAAAGAATAGTTCATGTTTAAGGTACTTTAAGTTATTGCAAATAGTAAAATACAAAATGTTTTTTGTTTCATATATTTTAATCAAAGAATCTAACAACAAGTAGATAAATACAAAACGGGCAGCCTCACTATTCAATCAAAACATGAATACCTTATTAATAAAGAGGCCTCATCATTACACAACCCACAACTGTTAAAAACAATTACATTGTGTTAGGAAGAAAAGATACAAAACTTAAACCAAAACAACAACGAAAACGGTGAATCAAATCTTACCCATTCTTGAAATATAAAACATGTGCTCTTTGTAGTCCTGTTTCCAAGAAAAAACCAAGCTCTTGTTCATGTGTAGTAGGCCCTGGCTTCGGGCTTCTGTTTTGTATACTAGTATTGATTATCTGGAAGTACAAAAGAAAAAAATACAGCAAAAATTAACAAAGTTTTGTAATTTTATTTTTGGGTTTAAATTAAATCAAAAGCTTGAAAGTGTGATAAATGAATCGTATACTTATCAGTCACACAAATCCAAAAAGGAAGGTATAAATTAAGAACTAATTAATTAATTAAGAATTAAGGTAATAATTATTGGAATTAAGCAAGTCAAAATCTGGTGAAACAAAGGTTTTAGAAAGGCCACCCTGCAACGACACAACAGAAAACGACACCGAACAGATAAAAAATTACCAATATAACTTTTTCATACAGCAGAAGGGGGGAGATAGGATCATACTTTAGAGAAAGAAATCAAGATAACAATTCCAGAAATCCCAGAGCATTGATAACCAAACTACGAAACCATAGAATGACTTAGGTTGGAAAGACCTTAAAGATCACTCAGCCCCAACCCCCTGCCGTGAGCAGGGCTGCCACCCACCAGATCAGGCTGGTGGGTCCCTCAGTCCCTCCAGGGATGGGACATCTACAGCTTCTCTGGGCAACCTGGGCCAGTGCCTCACCACTCTCTCAGTGAAAAATTTTCCCTTAACATCTAACCTAAATCTCTCCTCTGTTAGTTTAAAGCCATTACCCCCTACCCTATCACTATCAGACCATGAAGAATTCTGTCTCCCTCCTGTTTATAAGCTCTCCTCAAGTGCTGGAAGGCCACAATGAGGTCTCCCTGGAGACTTCTCCAAGCTAAACAAGCCCAGCTCGCTCAGCCTGTGCTTTTTGGAGTGGTGCTCCAGCTACTCTGGCCTCACTATAACAGCTCCACGTCTTCAGCTTCCTACTCGAGTGTGTTTGAAAGGTCCCATAAAACCATGCTCAGAAATGAATTATCATAGGTGATGAGAGGCCACAGGTCAGCATCCTGAACACATGATTGTTCAGAGGAGCTCTGTCCCTTTTTAGACTACTAGCACTATTTTCTAGGAGGTCAGAAAGGGAGAGCAATCAGGACTGCTACCATACATCTATCAAGGCACACTGACTGAAGTCCTAAGAGAACTAGCATCAGACATTCTCTTCCAGATAAGTAATCAAAATGTTGGTAACATCATATCAAAGAGAGATGATCCATGCAGTTCTTCAGCTAAACAAATTATTCCAGCTTACCCTTTCTATCTCCTGAAGGTACAGAAGAGCAATATCCCCAGCCTTCTCATAGCACGTAACAATTTCTTGTTCGCGGTCCACATGGAGGTTGCTAGCCGAAGAAGAAATTGGCAACTTCTCAAGACAGAGACCTGAATATAAAACAATTTCATAAGAAGCATTAAAAAGTAATGTCATGTAATACTACGTTTGGAGAGTAATCCAGGCTAAGCTCCTTCAGTCAGGGGAACAAACAAACATACAAAAACCTGAAAACTTGTGAAGGTGTGGTCCTCTGATACAGACACAAATGAACAATTATTATGCCTTCTCAATAACTATAAAACCAGGAGAAGCAATTTTTTGCAATTTTGATTTAAAGGAACATTATGACAGCCTACCACAGAAGTGTGCAGTGTGTTTCTATCCTAGCTTTAAATCACTGGCTACATCTTCACTTTTCCTGAGTGATTGCAGAAACCAAGGAACTGACAAATTGCTATTAAATTGCCCTCTGTATGCACCTTTATAGGTCCTGCATTGAAAATAAATGCAGCATAAGATACCATGCAAGCAATTAGCTGCTTAAGCCATAGGATGACTAGGAGAAATTGTGACAAATATCCAAATACATAGATATGAGTGCCCAATAGCTCGATATAACCAGCTTTAGTAAGCATTACCTTTCTCATCAAGCACAGAGGTCTTTTTTCTCTCAGGACTTTATTAGATTTATCCAACAAAAACGTTATCTGGTACTTTAACAGAAAAACAAACAAACAAACAAAAAAATCACCACACAACTTTTTGCTTGTCTAAAATAAAAATCCAACAGCACTCACTAATCAATGCTGTCTCTTATACAAGCCACTTCCATTAGAGTTATTTTCAAAATAATTAGAGAATCATCCAGAAAGAACCTTGAGAACACTAATCCATCTATGTGACCAAGGAATCAACCAATCCCAACAAACACTTGTCTAACTTGCTCTTCAACCCTTCAGTGCTAGGGATGCCTTGGCCTTCCTAAGCAATTTATCAGAGAGCCCAGCTATTCTTGTAGTTAATATTTTTCCTAATGTTTCAATCTTTCTCCCTAGATTAATTACTCCTATGCTTATTCACAGAGTTTATTCCTTTCTTTACAAAAAATCTTGTCAAATGTCAGTCTGGAGAGACATGCCTGTTACAAGGAACATCAATTCTCACTCTTTTCATTCTGCCTTGACAGCTAATCATTTCCATCTCTTCTGAACACTCTCCAACGGGTTATATCTATCTTGAGTCATTGAATCAAAGTGGATACACAGTTCTAGTATCTCCACTCGAAGCCTCAACAGCACTGAGCAGAAAAGATGAATAACTTTCTGCATTTAATATAGGATACTTTTTATACAAACAAACAGAACTTTAGTGACTTCTTTTGTGTGTTACTAGTCTCCTCTGCTTATGATATGCAACAGATCACCAGATCATATTATGCAAAACAACTGCCCCATCAGTTACACCCATGGTACATTTTTTGAACAACTTTTTGCATTTGAAGCACAGCACCTTCCACGTGTTCTTCAGAGACTTATTTCAGGTAATTCTTCCAGCTTCTCAGTAGTAAATGCCGATCTTAAAGTGCCTTCAACTGCTCGCACTTCAGCATAATTCACTGTTTAAATGACCACATTCTCAATTCACCATCTAAGGCTTTTAGAAGCCATGAATTCCATTGCTGGATCTAAAAGACACTACATATAGTTATATATACTGGGTAGATGCCTGTAGAATGCCAGGAAGTACAAAATCCCATTCTGGAGAATTAAAGGATATCTGTCCATCAGTACTGTAAGGTGAGGACACTCTTTCATTTGAATTACAGGATTTTTCTTACTAAAACACCTCAGGAGGATACAGCAATGGAATCTGGAGTTTATTTATTAATAAACTCCAACTACACAATATTTGTGAACTCCAGATTCTTTTCAAATATCTGTTAAAATTCAGCATTTCCCCACAGAAGTATATCTCATCTACATTAAAAAAATGAACAAATTAATTGGCTGCCCTTTTACCACTTACAAACAGCACATACTCTACACTTTCTATTTACTAGCTATACACCCAGGTTGGACATAATTCTGACTCTACTACTAACTGCTCTGCTAAAGAAAAGATAAAATTCAGTATACTTTTCAAAAACTTACGTGTTTCTAGAGCCCAGCAAACATACAAGTAGACTACCTCTTAAGAACCTGCCAAACCTGAGTACAACAGACACTGGACTTTTCTGACATGTTGTAGTTTTCTGTGAAAATATTCTAGAGCAACCTATGCTGATGTGCTTTCTTTCAATTTTCTAATCAAATAGCAAATATTTCAGAGGATGTCTTTTTTGCGTTTTGTTGTTGTTGGTTGGTTGTTTTGTTTGTTTGTTAATTGTATGTCATAGACTCAAAAACATCAAGATTATACAATAACTATTCAAACAGGTCAGATACCCTGGCTGCTACAATAGGCTTAAACTGACCCTCTGATAAAAATAATACCTAAATGTATGGTTGATGCTGGATGGAAAGCCTTCAGTGTCCTACATCAACACCTTCAAACTCCAAGGTGACCACAAAATAGAACAAACAAGCAGCAACAAAAATGCCAAGTGACTGAAAGCATCAGCTAGTTGGTAAGCAGGTCATTCCTCCCCACCCCTTCTCTCCCATGACACAGTAATCCTCCACTACATGAAATATATTAACCAACTGGTTATCTGTAGAACCAACCTGGATTTATTACTATTCTTATAATTTATGGCCACAATAATAATCTTTTTAATTTGAAATACTCAGCATAAGAACCTTCTCTCATTTCAGCCAAGAATTTTCTTTAAGATACGAAAGAATCTCAGCAAGAATCTCTGCCAGAAACTTTAAGTAATGGAGAAAAGAAGCACAAAATTCTAATAGTCCTTTGACAAAGCACATGATACGATTTCTAAGGGTAACTTTATCATACAAGTGCATTCACTGTATTTTTCCTGGTATGTTTATTACTGCCTGTGAAAGTATGTATCTTAAGCACGCAGTGCTTCGGAGCAAGAAGTAAACTTGGAGAACTGTCCTGAAATGACCACTTAATAGGATGGATCAGCCACTTTGTTTGGTCTGATGACACAAGGAATATTACGATTCAATACTGTCTTAAAAATGAAAACACATCACCTGGAAGAAAAATCTTGAATAAATCATGATTTCTGTACCAGGTTAAAATAAACAGCCCTTTCAGACTCCAAGCTACTCTTTTAATTTTTTTTTTAAATAGCTGACAAAGTGTAAAAGGCAATGCGTTAAAGTACAGGAAAGTATTTTTAATTTGAAATAGTAAAATAAATAGTATATAAATAGTAATATAGCAATAACAAACACGCACCATACTGCCCACTTCTTCATAAGAGTACTGTGAGGTGGCAAAAAGTGAACTGAAATAAGGGATTATTATATTAGGCTCTTGAAAAACAAATAAGCAAGTGGTAACATACAGAATTGAGAAACACATGAAGACACATATCACCCTACATCATCTGCTGAAATGTTTTTATATATTTGGACAAGTCAGTCCTCCCCGCTGTGCTCCTTTCCACATCTGCCAGGCAATAATCTATGCTTCTCTCCCACAATAGGGCAGAAATTTCTCTAAATATTTATAAACTTTTCTAAGATACTCAGCAAAGAGCTGCATGCTACTGCTATGAAATATTACTGCATTTATCCTATAGGTCACGACAATTTGTTTATTTAGCCTTTATTCTTTATTTTGTTTTATTTTGCGTTCAAGAACATCATGCCAGTTGGTATCACAAATTGACTTTGATATTCACGGTTTTTAAGTCCTTCCAGTCAAAACCACCTGCAAGTAAAAGCTTCCAGCGAACTGGGTCAGCTTTATTTTGGGAAGGCACTTATCTCATACATATCTAGTCCTGATATCAAGCAAGATGACTCCTGAGGGAAAAGAAAGTGAGAAGCAGTGAAATGAATACGAGTCCATATGAGTTAAGCTTACATGTTTTGCAAATTAACTCTAAAATTGCCTGTCAAAAGAGCAGAACAGCTATGAACAGTACTTGAACAAGAAAAGAGTATGCTTGATATTTCAATTACATGATAACCTGCAAAGGTTTTCTTTAAATCTTTAAACCATGGATAATTCATGAATTTTTTTTTTGGTGTGTAAGGTTCAGAAAGCAAACAGTAGATAGCTTTATCACTTATTCCATGTGATATTTGTGTCTCTGTGGTCTCAAATCAGTGATTAAGGTCGTCAAGTAAACCATATCAGTTTTTTTATAAGTATTATACAAGAGCAAACCAACATACACACTGACTACTACCCCAGAAAGAGGGTTCCTCCCTCTGAGGAAGTAACGAATGAGCAATGGACTAACAATTTTTAAGAAGTCCCCATGGAATAGATTTGCTTAGCTTACAAACATTTTTATTTTTAAGACAGTAACAGTAATTATTTTTATTTAGAAACCACTTCAAAAAAAAAAAATCACACTTCTGGCTTCTGTAGGAAAACCAATTAACATCCCCATTTCATTTCCCAGAGTAAAAGAATAAAATTACTCAGATGTCAAAGGGAATCTACAGCAGATTTCACATCTTTACCAAACAATCCTACCACTCAGACCACAGACCACCACTGAAATCATTTAAAAAAAAAAAAAAAAAAAAAAAAAAA
>WBMW01001268.1:1406916-1435613 GCA_013396635.1 Penelope pileata | reverse complement strand
AAAAAAAAAAAGCCTGAGAAAAACTTATGACACGCAGCACTGTTTGACTGATGATTTTCCAAGATGCCAGATAGTATGTTGTCTGTGTAAGAGCTAGCAGATTTCACAGGGCACAGATGATAATCCTCTAGTGTATCTACTGTTTTCAGTCATCAGCTGAAAAACAGTGGAAGACTATTTTATACTTCAGTAAATAAACATGCTTTTTTGCAAGTGGGAAAGAGTTGCAACAATTGAAAGGGCCCCTGGCTTTGCTTCCTGTTTTCCTTAGACACATAAAAGACAAGTCTGAGCACACAGCATTTACTCTTCCCTATAAAGTATGCAAAGCAAGACTGTTAAGTATTCCAAATATTGTAAACAACAACAACAAAAACAACAACCTTTCACCTCTCCTTTTAAAGAAGCTTTGTATTTAGCTTATATATTTAGAACAAGCAAGTATATAGATTATAGCAAGCACTTATTTGTAATTATTGATGAAAAACTGAAACTCTAGTTACTGCTATTAAGGAACTCCCACAGTTTATTTCTAAACTTAGAACGAACACTGCTAATTTCACTTAAGGACTTATTTCTAGAAGTCCTAAGTCAAAGATTGAGACTTGTTTATACAGATTTTTTTTTTTTTTTTTAGAAGGCAAACTATGATCTTTTTTTCCTTTCAATTCTCTACTGATATTTGTAAAGTATTACTTAAAGGAAGAAGACTAAGAATAGAGCAGGAAAATATATTTATGCTAAACTACCTGTTACTGCACATACACTGTCCTCATAGGAATTGTCTATTTCTTTAGACAATTCAAGGAAACACAAATATTTTGTTTCCCTGATTTTTCAATATCATATTTCCTATTTCCCCATGCCAAAGAAAAAGAGCACATTAGTGACTTTAGAATATTTTTAAACAGAAGAGGTTTGTATTTTCACAGATGCATTTGCTCATTAACAATCATGTGCAAGGACTGATAATTTTTGTAGGTCCAGGAGTGAGCAAAGCTCTGAAGAACGCTCCATAAAGCGGAAGGAATGCACACTGTTATGTGGAGTGGTCATCAAGAGAGCTGTTTGCACAGGAGAAAGGAGATGGTTTAACTACCAGATTTACACTGAATTCTTCTGTTGTAAATTATCAGGATTGCTCCTACATCCAACTCAGAGGAAAAGAGACCAGGCTCCTGCTGTGACTGAGCTGCCACTTCTTTGCACGGCATGAGAAAAAAGGCCAGACTCACTAAGTAAAAATTCGGCCCAACAGTTTTTCCCTCTCTAGACCCTGCCAAAGGTAAGGTTCTGAAGAAATTCTAAAGAAACTAAATACAAGCAAACAAACAAACAAACACTAAAATTAAGTTTTAAAATAATTTTGTTTTAATAGAGAACCAAATTATTTACATTCAATGTTCGGATTCCAAACATTGGATCCAAAAGCACCAGTGAGGAAAGGAAGTCAAGCCTTTGGTTTTCCCACCTCAACCCCTGTTCAAGTAGAAGAGACGTAGGCTGGGGAAAGACAATCTTTATCTGGAAAAGTTTTAAGTAGCCACAGTCTGCAAACTGCCTGCTGATGGGCTGCAGCTCCTTAAGGAAGTTGAGTTCTTGACTCATTGCCTAATGAGGATAGAGATCTGTGGCATAATGACTAAAACAGCTTTCATTTAGCATTCTTCCATGAAGAGCTGCTCGGTGTCTGCTGACATGGACTAGCAATGCACAAGTTCTCATTACGATTGTATATGATTAAAGTTAAGTGGAGCATCTTCTGCTAAGTGCAAAGCAGCAATTCACATGCACCTGGCACTTTCACTGAACCTAATGAGTACTTCCGTGTTTCTGTAAATAGAACTAATTAATAGCCAGCCATTTAACTTGCTAAATGCAACATTAAATTTGAATATGGGTCAGCAGCAGTAAAGACAGTCTCACCTTACTCAACATACATCATCTAAATATAAACACAGTTATTTGAACAGGCAACATGAGACGTAAAATGGCCTGCAGCAATAGGGCTGCAGTCCTGCAATGTCACATTCTAACTTACATGACATCTCTCACATACTTAACAAGAATGTAACTGTAATGCAACACAGCTCTCTTGCCAGATACCTGCAGTAGTCTACTAATCTATGACAACGTAGTAAATATGAACACAATTTCCTAACTAAAATCAAAAGTTTACAGAGTTGCAGACTGTGAGAAATGTCAGACATAAATTGCTATGCTCGTCTCTGAGTATCCGTAGAACGATGCACTGATGTGCAAAACCAAATATTGCAAATTCATTTTTCAATCATTGTTACTTACTCAGAAGTACAAGCATCATGTTACTTAAGATTTCAATAAGCTTCTTTCCCAGTTAAATATATACTTGTTATTTGAGTGTCACTGACAAGCTGCACCTCCCCAAATTAACACCTCAGTATCCCACTGTGCAAGCATCTCATCTCTGCTTCCATAAGCAAACAAAAATTGCTTAGAAACATAGAAGATACTGCCACGCACAGTATTTGAATAATGCCTATGTGAGCTTTCCAGAATGCTACCTCATTCACATACTGCTGAAAACTTGTGCAAACTTAATTGCTCTGATCCCAGAGACCATTTCCCTAGGAGAATATTAGCTTCAGTCATTATTAAAATGGATTCTAAATATATGCTTCTGCATGGTAACAGTGCCATGCCAAATTTTTTCTGGTTCATCGTTTATGAAAAGGAGGGCAGGGAAAGTTGGAGGTAGGTACACAAGCTTAACCTGAAAAAGATGAAAAAGGTCACACACACACACAATCTTTAGCCACTTCATGACGGATTCATAATTTGCCTTATTTCAATTCCTTGTAAGTTAAGATTTTCCTCCATCTCAAAATTGAGCATTGCCGATTAAATTGATCTAGTGAAGAAAGTGAACAAATGATAATGAAAAGACAAAACTAAACTCTTAGAACACAGGACTGGAAAGCTCCATCTTTTCACTTCTATGTTTTACACTCCATTTGAGAATTACCCCCTCACCGACTTCAAGTCAGTCATTGAATCTAAGTAAATCATGTCTTAATAAAATCATGGTTTAGATATTCAATACTACAGCTACTCCAGCACAACACCTTCTATACACACATACAGAGCCCAGTGCTGATTCCTGACCTATGCTAACCACATTTCTGAAGCTTTGCCTCATGTGTTTTCACTTGGCTCGTCTGCTCTGCGCTGCTTTAACAGACACAGAAGCAGATAACTTCTCGTCGGGCCCCTCTTCCATCTCCTTCTAGTTAAGATGAACTCTATCACCACACTAACAATTCTGAACATTTTCCCTTGTAGGAAAGAAAGCCACAAGCCACTTTGCAGCACTGCCTGGTTCACAAGTTCATGAAACAGCACATCAAGGGGTGGCAAAGAGCCCAACATAAAGGAAATGGAAAAGATTTCAAAGGTCATTCAATAGGATTTTTCTCATAGTTTTGTTGAAATTTTACACTGTTGCATTTTGAGAAATCTAATGAGATGCTTTCTTTGGAAGCTCTGAAACAGTATATCACTAACTGGACATTTTCAAGAAAAGAATAACAATCTTTTAATCTTCCTTGCTTGATTCGAGAGCTTTTGTCTGGCTTACTCAGTATTTTGCTTCTCTCATATTCCTCCTAAATACAATGTCTTCAGCTAAAGCTCAATGCAGCACTGAGACTTAAAAGCATTCTTTTAAGAATATTTATGCGTATGTAGTTCATTTACACAATAAAAATGTTGAGGATATCTTTGTGAATGCACTGCAGCTAGTGGATCGCTTTTGTGCTAACGAACTAAATTTAATGACAAAATTTTTCCAAGTTGAAGACTGCAAGGTTGCTAAATTACACATTCAGACAAAGATCCAAAATTTACTACTGAAAAATGTTGTAATTTAATGAAGATTTTTCCAGTGATTCTTACAAAACAAACAAACAAGAACACAACCATCAACTTTATGGATAATGCATTCAGACACACTTACTCCAGAGAGACTGAAATGGCAGTAAGAATTTTCCTCCTCTGATTTTTTTTGCCATCTCTTACTGTCTGACAACAGAAATACATATATACGCAGATGTTTATATATGTGTATCCTCCCATATATTTATGTATATACACACACACTTTTATATGGACACGCACTCCACAGTTCAGCAAGTGTTAAGGGACCTCAATTCCCCTGCCACGTTCCAGTTCCAAGTCCTCTCCCCACAATCACCACTACTGCTTTTCCTCCTCCCCTTCTTACTAGCGGTCTGTAGATGAAGCTCCAACAAAACTTAGCTCAAACCTGACCTTGGACCCATCCTGGTACCACATTTCATTCATACACATATGCTGAATCTTCCTTTGCCCTGAGAACCAGAAAGACACACTTTGTATGCTCTGCAGGCAAGGGTAAGATTGCACAGGTGCAAAGCAGTCATTTCTAAGGACTAGGGCAGACTTAACTGTCTAGGGTTACAGCATAATATGCTGTATGCTTGTAACAACTGCAGAAAAATAAACATTTCTACTCAAGCATCTCACTGAACCTGCCACCTCTGTTAGAGAGGGAAAAGATCAGAGCGAGAACATAAGCATTTTCAGTGGTCTTACCTAAAAGTAAGGAAAAAATATGGCAATTAAAAGCTACTATTAGTTTTTTGGCCCTACACAGACCACTGTAAAATAGGATACAAATCTTCTGCTAACTGCAAATCCATCGGTACTGGGTTTGCCTAAAGCTGGATTGAAATTAGACAGCTGAAGCAGGTCTTTTTAGTGCACGTCTGCAGGCTGCTGCACTGAGCCATGCAGTCAGGCTGATGCGTGCACAGGGCAGTTCCCCGTTTCTTGGAAATATAGTGACACGTTCCTGACTGCTGATGAAATAAAAGTTGAAAGTTTAGAAATCTTTTCTCTTTGCATATTCAGGTTTTCCTTGAAACTGCAGGCAGAAATACAAAATGCAGTAAAGCACAAAGTCCCCACTAGAAGAATAAGTGTCGTTGTGTAGTAACTAGAAGCCTCCAATCACCTCTGAAGAGCCTCTTTAGACCAAGAAGTTTTATAGTCCACTATCACGTGGAGAAAATAGAAATTTCAGGGGAGGAGGAAAAGAATTAACTGTACTACTGGCTAATTAATGTACACTATCTAGGTTTCAATTACTCTAAATATTTCTAGACTTTGAATGCTGAATTTAAGACTGCTCTGTGACTTTAATCTTATTCTGGAACACACAGAATATATATATTATATATATATAGAATATATATAAGCTTACAGCGGCAGAAAGAAGGGATATTAACTTTCACTAATCATACATTCAACATAGTAGGAAAAAGCAATTCTAAACATGAACAGAACAACAGAAAATTTGCCCAGGTAAGCTGGTATCTAGTTGCCCAGTAGAAGTGATCAAAACAACGAAGTCTGATTAAGATTATATCAAGCTTAACATAACAGATTTCAGTGTTTAAGTAGAAAACTTGAAATCAGAAGCAATAAAATAAAAAGCACATCTAGGCGGCAGACACGTTTTTTCCCCCCTTTCTTTCCTTAAGAGATGAACCTACAGAACATGCCAGGGTAGATAAGATATTAAAGCAAGACATGTATTTTACTATTTTCTAATAAATGCATTTTACGTTAAATAAATTGAGCAATACCAATCCTATCTGCAAAATTGGTGCCTTTGTGTTTCAACTGTTCTATATTTTCATGAGGTTAAATAAAACAGAGCCAGAAGAGTTGAGCCTTGGGAAAAGACTCAGTTAAAGTATTGGCATTCCTTGGAGATATAAGCAATTTTATGCACTTAAAGTGCATAAATTAAGTTATTTGAGTGCAATCTATGCACTTAAAGTGCATAGATCAAGTCAGAGACTGCATTTTCATAGGAAAAATGTGACAAGTTCAACAGACATCCTCACGGATGGGCAGGTTTACAACATATGTAAAAACTCCCCATGTCCTTCCCTTTCTATTTTCAGTGGAAACCATCACTCTCTTCCAAGACTGTCAGAAACAATCCTTGACCAGCTACTACTGAAGTCTCTCCTAAATAGTGTTTGCTGACTTTAACACTCCTCTTGCCATAACAATAAGTACATATGCACATGAAACCCAAACTTAAACATGGCAGACCAAAGAAAATATATTTAGACTCAAGAAATTCTCATAAACCCATGGCATACAAACTGCCACTTTCCTCAAAACACTAACTGAGCTCTCAGTCCATTAAAGAGTTTTCTAAACTGAAGTGGTACTGCCACCTTAAGACACCAGGTTAGCATTACAATTTTCACTATCCTGGACTACTCAAAAAACAAATTAAAAAAGAAACTAAAAATTAACTTCACTGTCTGATTTTTAAAAAAATATATTCTGTTCAAGAAGTTTCTAAAAATTAAACTGCAGAACAAAAACATTGCTTTAAATCCTCTTATCATGTTATGACTACTTTTCTCAATTAGCTTAGGGTAACTTAGGCTAAGAATTCTACCATTCAGTAAAAGGCATTGTGAATCAATGTTCTTTAATTCTGTCCACAGCAATTGCAAAACTGCACTGCTTTTGTAACCCTTAAATTTCAGGAACAGTGATAATACTTCTAGTACCCTGTCACAGTTATTGTGGCATTCAGATATTCAAGGCCTTTTAAACACACACACAAAAATTTGGCTGGGTGACAGCAGAATTGAAATGGAAATCTTAATTGAGGTAAGAGTCCTGTCAACCTAGCACAAACTCTGATTAGTTTGAAGGACCCAAGCTATCCTTTTACTCATCTGCACAACACAGTGATAATAATATATATGCTAACAATTCCTTTAACTTTGGACAAGATATTGATTAACTTTTTAAAAACTTGTTTCACATTATTATATTGGAAAAAGTAACCTTACCTTTAGTAGAATATGCTTCAGCAATCATCCGTAACCTATATGGTGGCACTGCAGCTAGCTGCAAATCATCAACTCCAACTCTGGCATATGTGTTCAGAGCTTCTTTGTAATCACCTTCCACGTAGTTTAACTTGGCCATAATAAGGTTAGCTTCTTGTAAGAATTCTGGCTAGAAGGAATAGAAATAAAAAAGTCTTTTTTTCATGAGAAAGACAAATCTAATTCTTTTTGACAGTTATTTAGCCTCTTTTCCGTATATATTAACTGTGGAAAGCCCCAGTAGATTTGTCATAAGAGTGCAAGAAAATACCGGAATTCTGTCTCCACATAATATTAGGGAAGCTTGGGGTAGGGGCTGAAGCTGTATAATCGTACCCCACCAAGCCACTGAAAAGCATTATCGGTCATTTTACATATTCATATGTTTACTTACACATCCACTAGAAATACCTCTCAGTCAAGTTCCGGCTTTGCCAGGTGACAAAACTATTTAAAGACTATCATTTCCTTTCAATGTCTTTAACACTGCAAGCACGGTTCAAAATAACATAATGTCAAAACTTAAGAACGTGTGTTCCACAGCCTATATATTTAAGTAATTTGCACAATCTCGAAGTGTCAAAGTAGAACGAAGGTCTTCAGAAAAAGATTCATGGAAGAATGAGGGAAAAAAAGGAAGAGAAAATAATCCTCCCATGAGTTGTGGGAAACACAAAACAGGAAGTTACAGATGACTGTAATCAAGGCTCTCATCTCACGAGAGATGGCCATGAATATAGAAAAAATAACTGATATTGTAGCTACAGCAATGATTAATCAAACAAGGAACAGAATGATTAAGAACATCAAAAGATGTTCTTAAAAGGATAAAGTCATTCCTCTCAAGTACTAACCTTACTTTTCCCACAAACATAAGAAATCTTTTCTGAATGCTTATGAGACTATTACACAAATTTGTGAAATATTACTTATTTTTATAACATTTCTTTCTGATGTACTGCAAAAAATGATTTAGTTATGTATTCCAAGTAAAATTTCCAGAAAACAAGTTGCAAGTTCTTCACTTGAGCATTCCAGAAATCAATGACAATTTTCTTGTTCTTCTAACACAAGAAGATTTGAGAAACTTATCTGAACAAAAATCCATGAAGAAACAAACAGACATGAAATAGTATAGCACTGATGATATTCTGAAAATAACAATGAAACAACACACAGGAACTGTGCACATTTTTCTCCACAATCAGCAACACACTCCAGTCAATTTCAACTTTTCTAATTCTTGCCCAGACTGACCAACTTACCTTTAGGTTTCCTCTATCAAGTGCAGCCGTGAGATGTTTCCTGACCTCAGTCAGCTTTGGCCGGGGGCCCCGTGGACTGCTGCTCTGTTTAAGAGCATTTTCCTTCAAAAATTGCTCTAGTTTGGACTCTCCAAGAAGAAGCTCTGCCATGTCATCTGTAAATAAGTAAGTAAATAAAACATGAAATAATAGAAATCATTTTATTTCACTAGCATTTCAGCGTAGGTACCATTGCCTCCCCTGAACATTTTCAGATCTGAACTTCAAATACAAACTAACTATAACAAACATGGAGTTAATTACTTAGATTTAACACATCATATGGATACTTTGTTTTACTTTTCAAATTATCTTTTATATGCCTACCATTGTAGATTTAAGTCTCTTATGTTCTAAGCCATAATGAATTAGAGCATTAACCTGAAGCCAGTGTTCTTCCCTTCTCCCTTTAAAAGCAACATTTGATCCAAAAGCCTAATGGATACTGTAGCATTCTGAATGTGTAAAAACACACTTCTAATACTCACTTTAATGAAAAGTCATGTGTTTCACAAAATGCCTGTTAAAGTTTCAAGTATGAACACAGAAATATTGGATTAATTTTTGCCAGAAGTTGTTTCTGCATGTCGCTCGCAGAATCATAGGGGTTGGAAGGGTCTTCTGGAGACCATCAAGTCCAACTCCCCTGCTAAAAGCACGTTCCCTACAGCAGGATGCTTTTGATCATTATATATACCTGGGCTATAAGAATGTAGCTATCACCCAGACTTTGATAAAGCTCCAGCCATCTCACATCTTCTGTGTGACATTCCATTTCTCATCTTTCTCCTAGTTTCTTAAGAGGTATAACACCACTTCTGGAGACACTTTGCTGAAATTCAAGACGGTGGTCATCCTCTTCTTTGCACCTATCCAGGACCATCAAACTTACTTTAATAAAACACATTCAATAGTTCTTCTAGTGAAAAGAGAACTATAAAAGTCATCACCTCACTATTTGGGATTTGAAAATGCCATATAATGTCTTGCAAACAATGTCTGAATAACTCAAATTTGAATTAAAAATAAATAAGTAAAATAGAATTTTAAAAATGGGGAAGACAAAATGCTGACAGTCAGAAAACTGCTGACAGCCCTAAACGCTTAGCACTGTCCTTAGATGTTACAGGAAAGGATGGAAAGACTGAGATAAGCAAAACTCCGCATTACTATATCAGAAAAACCTAGAAAAACCTTCCTTCAGGAAGTGTAAATGCATCAGCATCAGCTTATATTCAAGTACAGCAAATTTAAGTCTTGTGTCAGCTGGACTACTATATACGACGTATGTACAATGCCATTATGCAGTAAGCTATAAAAACTTGTTCTGTCCTGTAATGTCCTATCAACTGAAAAGACAAAAATTTAGGAAAAAAAAATTCCTTTAAATCTCCAGCTAACTGCTGATTCCTAAAGCACACTTTCTTCAAGAGAGTTTAAGAGACCAGAAAGAAGTGAAAACATCAAGGGATTTGTTATTTTTCCATTAACATTTTTAATTTGATGTTCTGAAAATGATAACGATGGTGATCTGGATATTTATGTCTTCGCAGCTATACCCACTCATGTTTAACTGTTGAAATAGTATTGCAGAACAGAAAGATCTCAGCTTCCAGATGAAGATGAGACAAGCCATGGATGCAGCCTGGTTACCAGCCTGCTTTCTTTCCTGGTTTTCAGAACACAGTTGTCAGATTCATCACTCAGCAATTCCATTCCTCTGCCCACCAAACAAAGATTCTCCTGATACTTTTGGTGATCATCTCATCGTTAGATCAGACAACACCAAATAATTTTAAGTGCCATGTTTCTACCTATACTTTCTTCTTTTAAGAGCACCTTTATGCCTCTTCATGTGTTTTGTTTTGTCTAAACAGTGCTCCTCCTGTTCAATTTATCCTCATGACAACAATGCCCTCTCGATACAGCTTTGCTATACACTAGTGAAAAATGTTGGTCCCTGGAAAGGTAAAGAGTAGGAAAGTATTTCCCCAGTGCATCATTACTGTGGGGACATTCAACAAAGCAGCGACAAACAACATCTATCAAATATGTATTAAAGGCGTACAATTCTCAGCCCAAAACATACAATCCTGTTCAGCAACATAGCTACAGTATAACAATAAAACTTCATTAGACACTAATTGCCAACTAATATAAAGCTTTTATTTGCCTATTTAATGCTCATATGGCAAAATGTACAGCTACTTAGCTGTACTAATAAGCAAATGGCAGTTTGACACGCAACAGTAATTCCAGCATACAATTTCCATTCTTTAACCAATAAGTTTACCAGTTTACAAACTCTGACTGAGAAAGTTTTCACTTCAAACATCTGTGCAACTTAAGTACTGTTAAACAACAACAACAAAAATTCAATTGTCAAATTTAATTTCTGACAAATGTAAAGGGCAAGTCTGTACACTACAGTAATTTACATACAGCTCAGAGTATACAGCATTGAAGGTTAACTAATCCCTTTGCATACTGGAAATTTAATGTTTCGGAACAGAACTAGAATGTTCTACATTAAATAATAGTTCTACAGTAAATAATAATTATTTTGGTAATGCACAAGAAACCCACTTAGTCGTGTTAGCAGGAAACAAGCAAGTTAAAGAGGACTTTTGTATCTGGTGTGGGGAAAGAGCAGGGAAAGAAACACTGGCTGCCCTCAGCAAAAGCACTGGCAGGGCCCAACACCAGGTTCCAAAATCCCATGTCCACAGCCACCATTGCCCCGCCACGGCTCTGCAAGACGTGGCCAAGCATCTCTCCTCAGAGAGGGCCCAAGGCAGGGCTGCCCTGCGGCCTGCCCCAGCCCCAGCCCCAGCCCCTGGCTCCGAGCTGCCTGAAGGCCGGGCCGAGCTTGGCCAGAGGTGAGCATTGCACTTTGCTCTCTGGAAAGGAGCAGGAGGGACAGCCAGGAACATTCCCCCTTAACACATTCAGATCATAGTTCTGAACCATACTGCTCTCATCTGAAATTTGCACAACTGCTATTTTTAATTTGACAGGCAATCAAAGCTCCTATGATTTGAAGTTTTCTCTCTGATACATTATATCTGAAGTATGAAATCCCCTGAGGAAATAAATAAAAGTAGAGAAGGACACAGTTTTCCCCCATAAATTCACAGTGTTATCAGCGTGCATCCAGGAATTTTTGAAGCAATTTACATTTTACTATGCAATTCTCTGAACAGGCTACCTCTCATAATCAAGACAGGATGGGAGATGACAGCAGAAGAATCCCCTTTTAGCTTTCTAAAACTCAGCAAATGTGGCTCTCAGCCAGTTCTCCAAGGTCATGTGCTCTGCCCTGCCATCTTGGTATAGTGGGGTGAGAAGTGCCACCAACATCCTTTTCGTTCTGGAAAGCCCAAAGGTAGATGCAGAACTCCAGACGTGGTCTCACAGATGACTAACAGTAGCAAACACTAATTTTCCTCAAACTGCATACAAGCCTCTACCATTGCTGAGGAACCTAGCAGGTCTGAGCACAGGCCTCAACAGCACAGGCAGCAGCATGAGGACACTGAGGGCATCAGTTTTGTCCTTTGTCTCTTGGTTCCCAAACCCCATAGAACATAAAAACCTCGGTCTTCCTTTTGCTGCCGCTATACTCATGTAAGACCTCCTTGCTGCCCTTTATTTCTAGGACTAGTTTCAGCCTCAGCTGAGCATTGCTTTTCTCTATCAAACCCATCAAAGCACAGGCAATGTCTCTATGCTTCTGCCAGTCCAGCAAGTCATGCCCGCTAACTCACTATGTCTCTAATCCCAGCAAGATCATTGCTCTGTAACAGCACACAGGTTTCTAATCCTTCATTATCTATAAAGAAATAATGATTGAATCCTTATGAATGACAGCATGGAGTAGTTTTCTATCAATATCAACAGACTTTCTACAAGCACTGATACAATGCACTGAAATGCACAAATGGTATAGACAGCTGTTTCTGCAGTAAAACAAATTTTCAGCAGGAAGCAATATGATAAAATAAGGTTGTTTTATTTGTTCTAAAGTTACTCTATTTTATTTTGTATCTATTTTGTTATAGTTTATTTTCTGCATGTTCTCGCTCTTCCTTCAAACAGAAATCTTAGTGCAATTGATAAATACCACTGGCTTGCTTGCACAGCTTCATGTTCAAGCTGCAAACTAAACAAGATATAAAACACACAAAGCTAGGCCTGACATTTTGTACCAAATCCCCTTTGTTACAATCTCATTACAAATACCACTTTTCATGAGCACAGTCGCTGTATTATTTAAAAAATAAATAAATAAAGTCAGGAGACCAGCACTACTCTGCTCAAAGATCATAGAATGGCTTAGGTTGGAAGGGACCTTAGAGATCATTTAGTTTCAAGCCCTCTGCCTTGGACAGGGTTACCGGGCTGCCCAGGGCCCCATCCAACACGGGACAGCTTTTGCATACCACTCTGCAGTACAGACTGAACTTTCTCTAGCTGTTCCACCTCTCTGGAAATCATAGAATCAGTAAGGTTGGAAAAGATCTCTAAGATTCATCTTGTCCAACAAATCACCACCTTGCCCATTAAATCACGTCCCTCAGTGCCACGTCTACCTTTTTCTTGAAAACCTCCAGAGACAGTGACTCCACTGCCTCAAAGCCTGTAAACTGCATGCACGGAAAACACAGCTGCTTTTACATAGCAGTGCAGTTCAGGTTAGTTAGGAAAGGAACAACAAATGAATTTTGCTGATTTTAATTTTAAATCTAAGTAGTGGCTTAAAGGCTGATAAAAACATGTCAAACTGTTTGAACTTTAACAGATGATATTTAAGCAGATAATTGCTCCCTGATCTGTATCCATCAAAAGAGTAAGGTCTACCACTGACATTCTTCAACTCTTCAAATAAAATTTTGAACTTGCCACAGATTAAATTATCACACACGCCTTCTCTCCCATATACATTCCTTTTAGGAGGTCTCAGCAGTTCTGGACCACCCTCCTGTAACATCCATTGCTTTAAGACAAATACAACAGTTTCTTCACGGAGAGACAGGTTTTTTTTTGTTTGTTTTGGTTTTTTTTTTTGTTTGTTTTTAAAAAAAAAGAAAGAAAAAAAGAAAAGCAACACTGGAAGACTGTGCACGAGCTGCAAGAGATTTTGTTTATATCAATTGCAAAATTGGCATAGAAGCTTGTGAAACAACTAGTTTGGAAGGTTACACTAGATTAGTGGACATCTTGAAGAACAAGTTAGACACTAAAGAAAAGAAAATAAACCTTTTACTGTTACCCAAGACAATGCATTCCCTGAGGCATGAGGATTCTTAAAACAAAGCACTGAAGCCATCTCTATTACTTAAGGGGAAAATCATCACCTTGTCTGTAAACAAAGAACAGTACTAACACACACAGAAGTGGAGTGCAGCCATAATCCCCTTCATACCCCTGCTGCTCAACAGGTGACAGCATGAAGCACTGCAGACAGAGGAAGACAATCTGTAGAAGCTCCAATTCTCACCCACTTGCTGGGCTACTGTAGACCAAAGTGGACAAAAATCCACACCTAGCAGTCTGCAAAAAGTTTTAATGATTATTCCTTTTGTACACAGCAGAATTTCTGAAACGGAGGAAAGTATAAAGAGAGGAACGAGAAGAGGAGAGGTAGGCCCATGCAAACGTCATGAAGCTCAACAAGGCAAAGTATAAGTTCTGCACCTGGGTTAAGGAAATCTCAAACATGAATACAGGCTGGGAGATGAGAGGATTAAGAGCAGCCCTAAGGTGAAGGACTTGGATGCCCCATCCCTGAAGGTGTTTAAGGCTGGGTTGGATGGAGCCCTGGGCAGCCTGATCTAATGAGAGTTGTCTCTGCCCACGATAGGGGGATTGGAACCAGGTAATCTTGAAGGTGCCTTCCAACTCAAACCATTCTGTGATTCTGCGTTGCTTATGGAAACCTTAATTTAGCACCCCTCTCTCTCTTCTCCTCTTTCTCCCACCCTCCCTCTCTACCCTCAGTTTCTTCTCTCTGAAAAGGACTTGAAAAAAATAGTGTTCTCTCTAATGGCAGGACATAAGCAAGATCAAAGCCTTAAGTTCATGCTGGTGTCTACTAGAAACTATTCAGACACCCTAAGATGAGAATTGAAGTATTCTATAGCATCCAGATTTTTTGTTCCCAACACTGGTGGAAGTAAAGAGTCTAATAACCCATACGCTAGCTCGAGATAGTCACACTGCAGCAACATGTATTATACATACTTTCCTTCAGAGGAAAGGTGGGAGAGGAGAAAACAACAGCTGCAACTTATACATAGATATGATTAAGCATCAAAACAGAATCTGTTATTCCAGGTCATCTACATATGGCATCACACCCCCCTTTCCCTGTACCACTGCTATACAGCAGGAGACAGTGCTGTGAGAGGAGCAGTGACTGTCAGGCTGGCTCTCATCACAGAAGCGCTCCACTTGCGTGGCTGCTGATGACTAACACGGGAAGACCACTGGTCACAGTACGCAAAGAATAAAAGTTACTGCAAAGCAGGATTTTGATTTTTATTGAGTCACTCATTTGATAAGTCAGTGAGTCAGGGAGAGAAACTGGCAGCAACTTTTTAAATCAAATTATGACTGAAAGAATGCCTTAGTTACAAAGCATTAGCTCCAGACTCATCAACTGTTCTGTGCAAATAAGATTGTTACAAGCACCATGGAGGTTCAAAGCTCCAATTAGATGGACATCTCTCAAATAAACCATTTATAAAACCATAGTTCTAGCAGAGATATTTTAATCAGTTTTAGGTATTCCTTAAATAATCCTGAAATAACTTAAGTAATGTTTGAGAAAAAATTGCTTTTTCTTTCAGCGTAATGTGTGCTCTAGATTATGTTCTTCTATGAGACACACTATTAAGAATTAAACTATATAAAGTTTTTACATGCTTTGAAGCCTAGCTTTCTTTCAGTTCATCTAAATAGATGTTTCAGAAAGAAAACCTGCTTGTAAAGAGTTTTCATGGCACTGAAACTGTTCGCCACTTTCAGAAAACTGGGATACTTATGGATCAATATAAAATTACTGATCAAAGGATATTCATCCATTTTGCTGCTGAAGAGCCCATCAGCAATATATAACTACATAGTAGAGCTAAGTACATATCAAAATGGTTCATAGTGCAGAACCATTTCCTGAGTGGGGAAGGACAGTCCAGCTCACTCATCTGTTTCTATGACATCGCAGTATCACTGATAATATCCACTTGTCTAATATGAAATTCTCTACCTATAATTATAGAATCATAGAATAACCTGAGTTGGAAGCAACGGGACCCACAAGGATCATCGAGTCCAACTCCTGACTGCACACAGCACCACCCAAAATCCAAACCCTATGTCTGAGAGCATTGTCCAGACACCTTTCGAACTCCAGCAGCTTGGTGCTGTGGCCACTGCCCTGGGGAGCCTGCTCAAAGACAAGCCTGTAATCAGAGACAAGTCTGAGCACACTGCAAATGCAAGTCAAACTGAAGGATGCTTTAGGTAAAATAATCCATGTCTGTTAGCACAGGGGGCAGAAGCAAAAATCCAAATGCTTCCACACAGGCTGGCCATTTTCTTTCAGCTTAGACACACTCATACAAAGTGTCTTGAGAAGAACCTTGTGCATGCAGGGTTATCCCTCTCTGCAATTTGTATCAACCCTGACCGTCTTAAGAATAAAGGCGGGCATAAAGACAGAAGAACAAAGCAACACTAACATATTTCTGTAAAGCAGCATCTAAAAATATCATCATGGCAGCTGCTTTGTAACTTGAGTTTTAACATTTAGTTTTTGAAATAAAGTTGTTACCACACTATTAGGATCCAAAGCAGTTACAGAAAAACAGAGAATTAGAAGAAAGGGCTTAATCTTCATTTATCCTGGGTCATGAATGATGAAGAACACTTACTACTGTTAGTTTAACACCTGCCATGGTCTGTCTTCAATATTCCTCTGAATTACATGCTAAAATATGAAACGCTCAGTCTTCTGATGAATGCTACCATAACCTCAAGGCGTTTGCTAAAGGACATAGGGGCTGTTAGCAGGCTGTGTAGGAGGAATATCTCTCTCTAAAAAGTTAGTTTAGGGGGAAAAGGAGAAAAAGGAAAGAATGGCTACACTGCACACAGCTCAATCAATAAAAATTGTAACCCTAGCTGAATACAGAACAGCAGCTGCTTCTCTAGCCTGCAGAATCCTTCTCCAAGAGATGACTTTAAAATTTTATTTAATTCCAGAGTTCGCCGAGATAAATCCATAGTGAATTATTGTTTCCAATGTAACTAATGGATCTGCTGCCTGCTGTTCTGCTGAGTAGCAAATAACTGCTTTGTTAAAGTATTACTTCTCCTGTGGTGCTTCAACAGTCTTGGATAAAAATCAAAGCAGAAAACTGAATGTTATCTAGGCCATGAGTATTATTTTTGTGTTGTCTAAAATGTTCATAATATTCATGTAGAAAATGCAAAATAAAATTTAAAAGGGCACAATCATCATTTACTTCAGTTGTATTTTTAATAGCACAAGGAAATATTGGGAAGGTACAGTGCAAACCTTCCTCTAACAGCTGCTAACACCTCGCTGGCAGTGCTCAGCAGTAGCCCAGCTCCTGGTATCGTGGCTCCGTGAGCACAACGCTCCTCTACAACTAAACCTCTGTGCTGTACCGCTGTGGTACGCCAGAGAAAATGTCTGTGATCCTGTGCTAACAAAAATAGTTACATCTTACAGAGCATCGACATCTCAATAGCTTCAGCCAGAAAGAGTAAGGGGTGGGGAACAACCAAAAATTGGTGTTTTCTTTCTCAAGTGCCAAACGACCATAGATTAAAAGAGGTATTTTTAGTACCGTTTCGCCCTCTTCTGAATTACACAGCTGTGAGAAAAATGTGCAGAATGAGGATAAAATCTCCTACCACAAAGATTTAAGCAAAGAGGCTCAAACTCAGATTCAAGCCCTGAGGATGTGAATTTGAATAGGAAGTATTTGGGAGTAGGAAATACAAAGCAAACTAGCTACAGAATCTGAGGTGACCAGCCAAGCAAGCTTTAATCTTCGCTCTTAAGTAAGCAGATAGCAAAGCTAAAAGCACATTGCATCATTTCACCCTCTTTCCACCAAAATCTTCAGTGTTTCAGGTAACATATTTCAGATTTCTTAAAACACATAATTACCCGAATGTGTTGAAATCAAAAGATCACTGTTACCATCAGTTGAAAACGAAGACACTGTAAGAGTACCTGACAGTGGAAGAAGTGTGGAGCTGTCAAATCAGAAGACACTGCAGCTTCACCTGTGCCACACTGGATTCCAGAGAAAGAAAGAAAGAAGGGTGAAAAACCCACCTCAGCTTTTAACTCAAGACTGCCACAGTGGGGAAAGAAGGAGAAGAAAAATGTAGCTGAGAAAGGGGCTAGAGGGGTAAAGAGGATGTGTGAGATTTCCAGTTTCCTGTACCCCAAATGAGACCATAAATTGATGTGTAGGATCCCAGCAAGTTGGAGCCTGCCTTGTAATCTCTGCTGTGGTGCTTCAAGTCTTCCCAGAGGGAAATCAGCATGGGGAGTGAGGGAGGGAAACTCCTCTTGTTTTCTCTAAAGGCACTACTAAATGCTCAGAGCACCTGCAGAACTGCATGGTGCATTGTTTGGAGAGGATTTTTCCTCCAACTTTCTAAAACATATTGGACTATGGTTACACCCAAATCTAAAACCAAAGTGAGGAATTTTTATCAAGGAGAGAGGTACAGTAATAAAGATCCCAAAGAGGTCAGCTGTTCCGTGTGTTACTCAAACAAAAGTTTCTGAGCAACGTTTCTGTAAAAAACATCTGAAGAAAAAAAAAATAAAAACATCACAATATCCAAGAGTGTGTTTATTAAGTAGACCACTTTGGAATGGAGTTTACTCCCAGATAGAAGGATCTGGAAATCCTGGATCCGCAGTTGATTTCACGTTCACCTAGCAGAAATAGCATGAAACACGTGTTTCTAACTGCTCACCCTACACTTCAAAGACATTTCTTTTGCTCATGATGCGTGCAGACTAACAGGAGCAATGGCTGTGCCTGATGAGGAGTGGTAGAAGTCTCCAAGTACCCATTCAAGTGACTCTAACCAGAAGTTACCTAAATTGAATTAAATGCTAAATCTGGTGTTTACATTAAAGAAAGTAAAAATAATATATAAACATGCCATTTGTAATTCCATCACTAAGCCTTAGGCAGCAAGAATTGACAGAGCCACGGGATGGCTGAGGTGGGAAGGGGCCTCTGGAGATCATCGAGTCCAACTGCCGTGGACCCAAAGCAGGATCCACCAGGACCTTGTCCAGTCAGCCTTCTGCAAACAGCAGAAGTGTAGCCAGATAAAAAGTGCACACAATGCTTACTGCCAGCATAAAGGCTGCAGGCTACACACATGTAAAACCAGAAGCAGAATATATACTGTCAGCTGCTCAAAAAACCTTATTTCTACATATCAGCACCTTTAATTATACACAGTCATTCAATCCTCTGCCTCTAAAGCACACAGAGAGCACAGTAACCTCCTACTGCGCAGCTCTGTTGCATCTAGGCAATCTTCCTGCTTGATATCAAAAGCTTAAAGAAAAACACTATAGAATCCCAAAGCATTTATGCATATGCTTACAGATTAAGCAAGTTTACTCCCGCAGTAACACTACTACTAACATTTATGAGGGCATATGTTACGAACAGAAAACTCCAACCATCATTTCAAATTGTATTAATTTTATACTTTAAAAAAAAAAAAACCCAGCTCCCAGGTTTTGTGAAGTATTAAGATCATCAGAACAAACTAGGACAGCCACAATTATTGAAAAGTGATTATTGATAGATTATTGATAAGTGTGGAATGCTTAAATTAAATTTGGCCCATTCAGTCAAATGCAACACAGAGCTAAGAAACAACAACATAGGTCAACTGGGACGGAAGAACTGTGGCAAGCAAGATCTTCACCACCACCTTTGAGTGTTTAACTGGGAACAGAAAGTATGTGTCTGTATTTGATTGCAAATTTTCTTCTAGGAAGCTTAGTAAGGGAGAATGATAAAAAAAAAATAGCTTTTTTCTATTTATATTTTGTTCAGGTTACAGAGATGATCAAGGAATGACTCAGAAAACAGGAAAAGCACATGCCACAGTAGATAGAAATTCCTTTTAATCTTGCTTCTTGTCATGCTTTGCTTCAAAGGAGAAGTCAGCTTTCCTGTTGCTACTAACTGAGAGCAGGCTTTAGGGAATATTTAACTGAAAGGCAAAATCAAACCACGTCACAGAGGCAGTGCCTCTTTGTCCATGCTCCACCAAACAGCTACGCTGAAGCAAAGTTGAGACGACAACAGAATCCAACTTCTGTTCTCACAAGTCAAGGAAAAAAAAGTAGGCTAATAAAAAAGAAATGAGGGATGGAGGAGATCCTGGCGCTGCTCAGTGTTGCATCCATCAAGCACACTTCCCTACTCCAAAACCTCACAAAGTAAGGATTCTGTTTTTCACCTTCACTGTCTGGATGTCTCTCCGTGCTTATCACGGATTCATGGTCAGGCCAGAAGAGGGGCATTTTTCTTCCAGGGGTGACCCAATGCCCAAAGCTCAGATGAAAGCATACAGATGAGTCTCTCTTACCCACTACAGGGGATGCAATGTGACAGTTCACCCACAAGTGCCAGTCAGTCACAAAAAACAGCCTCATCTTGTCCTCCTTCCACCCCACCAGAGAAGTCTCAATACTTGAAACTTTATAATCTACACTTGTCACTGTCAGAGATGGCTGTCTCAAATAAGACGGCTGCTCCAAAAGTAATGCCTCCCATTTTATTATGTTGGCCCACAACATCAGAGGCAGATGTTGGTGGTGTGGCAGCAGAGGTTGAACCTTCCCACCAATATCCTGTTCCATGTTATTGCCATGGGACAGATGGCAGCAGAGGGGCACTGACCAAATGGCGCCTGACATGGAAGGGAGGATGGAGCAAAGGTGACAATGAATTCCTCCATGTGGAAAAATGGCACCACTGACATTCACTGATGCTTGTGGAACGTTTCTGGAGACCAAACAGTGGATGTGAGCACAGTGAGGGGTGCGTGGTGCATTTCAGCAGTGGCAACAGCGATGTGAAATACAAGCCATGTCCTGGATGGTCATGCTGATTTTTACGAGCGCAGCATGCAGGCTCTTGCTCATAGCTTGCAAAAATGCACAGCTAGTGGTGATGACTATGCTGAAGAACAGTGTTTTGTAGCTGAGAGTTTGCTCTATCAAACAGTGTTATTGTCTCTTTATATCTGCTGCAGTTCCCATGGAAATAAATAGGAGACATTGCTTTCAGAGTGACCTACGTACATACTCACAACTTTTAAGATAGAAAGTGTATTTTAGCAACTTTTAAACATTCTGTCAGCTGTTCTAAAAGCTTTATGTCCCCAACTTTTACATCTCCTTCAATTGGGCTCTAAAGCAAACCCATTAAAGCCTTGATTAATGCACAACATCTTCTCCCCACTATGGTAAAAAAAAAAATACTGTAATTAAATGCTAAAAAGAAAAACAGAAGTGTGGTTAAAAGCTGAGCTCCAACAAATGGGAATTTGGAATAAACTGCTCTCGAAAGATAATTATGTGAATGAGTTGTTGCTTAACTGCAAAAAAAATAAAAATAGAGGAAGGCCTGGAAGCTGTTGGTGCATTCATAATTTGGTTGCCTTTCTGTAAATTTTATAGAGCTACTGTCCCATAAAAGTCCTCTTTAATTTCCTCCTTTCTTGCAGTGCAGATGAAACATTCAGGACCTAATTTCATTACCAAAGAAAAAGACAACTCCTAAGCATCTGCTACGACCAAGTCCTGATCCCCTGTTTTCTAGAGGGTACAAGCACAGAACTCCAGTTCCTTCCAGAGGGTACAAGCACACAGTTCCAAGTCCTTCCTTTGTCACGTTTTACACATTGCACAGCAGAAACATCAGCTGTGGAAGAGCAGCTGTTCCAAAACCAGAGTTTTTGTTCAATCATTGTTAGAACGACATTCCTACAGAGTACTAATATGAGTGACAAACTTAGTAACAGAGTGCTTAAAGTAGGAAACGTTCTTCCTTCTACAATATTACAGATTTTACAGATTCCAGGCAGTGATCAACATAATTATAAAGACAGAATGGATTATTTGATGACACCCTTCTGGCCTTGGGATTTATGGCACTGCCTCAGACGTTGGTCTGTTTTGTGAACTGAATGAACCACGATCTTATAGAGATAAAAAACAGCACCCATACACACTATAGAGAGGTAGCAAAATGTGTTAAAAAGATTAAAAATTACTTTATACCTATTTTAAGGAAAAAAACCCCACAACCTTTCATGCAATTCATCCTCTTGAAGATAGCACAAGATTACAGTAAAGGATTTCTGTTTACGCATACACATTGTGAGTGGAGTTGTACCAATCACACATCACTAGCAGGGTGGGAACCTGCAGAAACTCTTGCAGCATCTCCTCAAGCAATAGAGTAACTGATAACACCTCTAATCAGAGTAGCTTACTCAGTGCCAGGATGCACTCTGCCACAGGTGTGCTGACAGAGAAGAACAAGATTCAGCTCTTCCTCCAGAGCCCAGAGCAGAAACCACACGCTAACGATTACAGGTCTTGCTACCAACAAATGCTGCAGCACCAGCCAGGCATCCTCACTGCCTCCAATTTATAGACATCCTGCCAGTCTGCTTTTTACAGAGGTGCTGTCTCCAGTCATTCCTTGTTAGATCACCAATTAAGTCATGTTCAGTGCAGGCAAAACCACACAGAAGTTCTAATATCTGATACTTACAAGACAGATCTGGGGGATGGAGAAACTTTCCAGATTTGGCATGGTTAAAGATCTTCTGCCCCATTCTCTACCACTATGCAAAAATAATTCAAACAAAAGTGGTACCGATGACCATGAGCTTATGCTAATAAACTTGTTTTCCCACAGAGAAGTTAATGCTAAAATTTAACCCTCAAAGTTAACTTAAAGGAACCTATAGCAGCTACAACACTGACATACAGCTGTATATACATGGCTAATATTTCTTTTATATATATATATATATATGCAGACAGTTTGATAGCAATTCATACATGCAAAGCTTTCTGAAGAGGTCTGAGTCTCTCCCAGGAAGGTTTGCGGACTGCGGTGTGTCATGCCCATTTGCATTCCTACAAAATGCAGCGCTCTGTTTGTGTTCTTCCTTGTTTTTCTTCTTGCACTCCCTGTTGTGTTTACAGAACAAACATACTAAGGACATACATTTTTCTGAAGGAAGAGTAAACGTGGTGGTGGTACTTAGATGCATTGCCTATTTTTGACTGACTATCATTTCTTTTTATAACTTATAAAGAAACAGTGCAGCAAATCCAACATCAATAGCTGTAAGATGTCCAATGTCTACAATAGTTACACGTATAGTACAAGTAATTCCTTAGAAACTAGTGCAAGTGGCTAGAAGCTCTGTACACCCAGCAGTATCGAGTCCACTCCACTCAGACCGGTTTCATGCTGCCACACAACAGGAGGGCTGCTGGCAGCGCAGTGGCCGAGAGGAAACCCTCTCCCTCTGCTCTGCCCGTCCCACCGCTCCCCGCAGCAGGCCCCCAGGGGCGGCTCAGCTCAGCAAGCTGGGAGCAGACCCACACAAGGGCATAGGGCTCTCTGCTGGCCCAGCACAGCGAGCACTGCCTCTGCTGTTCTTCAACACGAGGGAGAGGCCACAAACACGTAAGTGAAGAAACTGTGCAGAGACGGTGCAGAAGCAGGAAGAAAAAGAACTGCTCCAGCAGCAGCAGCAAGGTGTTAGACCAGCCTGGCTACTTGTGAAATCCGACTGACTAGGCCAGCATTTTCTCTCCCAGATGACGAGCCGGTTGGAGTACAAGCAGCAGATCTATATCACCACTCGCACTGTCATAACACCCCTGGCTATCTGAAGAAACAAAGCTGTCAGTCAAAAGTAAGGCAACACATCTAAGTACCGCCACATTTACTCTTCATTCAGAAAAATGAGTGTCCTTAGTATGTTTGTTCTGTAAACACAACAGTGAGCACAAGGAAAACAAGAAAGAACACAAACAGAGCGCTGCATTTTGTGGGAATGCAAACAGGCACGGCGCACCGCAGTCCGCAAACCTTCCTGGGAGAGACGCGGACCTCTTCAGAAAGCTTTGCATGTATGAATTGCTATCAAACTGTATGTACAAAAAAATAAAAAATAAAAAAAAAAACAACCAAATTTGATCAACACCTAAGTAGGGCATGAGTCCTAAGAGGTTTAGAAATCCCTGGTTTACTGCGAGGATAAGCTTTAAACATACATCTGAGGTCTTGCATTTCACAAGAGAGCAAAACAAATGAAACCTGGTAAGACGGGTCTATTTTTACTTCCTACTTATATCTAGACAAAAAAGAAGCACAGAAAGTGACAAACAAAAAATAAACAAGCACAATAGTTCCAAATCCTTTGGTTTTGGTAACTCTGCTTCCTTACTCTGAAAGACTAAAAGTGAAGAAAGATATAAGCTATAGAAACAAGCTGTTGAGAACAGAAGGCAGTCAGAGAAAAGATAACAAAACGAACCAAAGGAAACGGAGTAGTAATGGCAGTAAGAAATTCAATGGGTAAGAAAGCAAGCAAGAAGCGCATTAAAAGGCTGGTGCATTTCCATCAGCAAACTTGATAGCTGTGGGTAATGTTCTATTTTCATGGCAATGTCACAATGCTCTTGGTAGCATATAGATCAGTGAACTCTCCCCTTCAGAAACACAGTATTTCACACCAGCTAAGGTTTCTGCAGAACTGCATCACTCCCGCACTCCAGCTACACAAATTTGCCTCCTCAGTGCCTTTTCAGACAGAACCATAGATCTCACTGAACTTGAGCAAGGTCACGTTCTGATTGTAGCAAGAATGAATGGCCGGAAACACCCCTGGAAATTCATGGATTCTTTGTTTTGCCACTGGACTGACCCAAGGTTTCCTCACTGCATTTCCAAAGGAAAGGAAAAAAAAATATTTGAGCACCGATGTTCTGAGAACAGCCTGAGCAATTGCAGCCTTCCCGCAGAAGTCCATCACAGTCGCTTCCTTTCAGATGGAACTCTTTCATCATAAATTAGTGGCATGTGGCATTTCGTGCATACTACCGAGCACTTGATGCCAACCAAATTTAGCAAGACAAAGTTGTACATGTTTCTCCTACGTATTAAGGCCTTCCTTTAACAAGCAGCCCATTCAGACTGGTCTCAAACAGAAAAGGATCCTGCAACTCATGCTTTCCAATTCTGGGCGCATTTTAAAATACATTCTGATGAATATTAGACATTCAGCATTTACTATTTTACTTCCTCCAATTATCTGTGAACAGGTAATTTTGTTCTTAGAGGACCCGTTTTTTTTTTTTTTTTTCCAGTTAGGTGAACTACTGGGGAACACACACAACGTTTCCTTAGTGAAAACTGCTTTTCAACTTTATTTCTAGCAATGTGGGGTTTGTCTCCATCCCATTCAATAAGCCATATTCGGGATGTGGACTTTGGGGATGGGCACTTTTGTACAATCAAACAGCCTCTGGGCAGGCAAATAGCACATCTCTGTGAACCTCAGAGCAGCACGATGGTTTCTATGCCAGCTGCTGTGATTTTTGTAAATCCTGCTACGTGGGGTGTGGGTGGCAAGGTGCTGGCAGCAGAGGGAATCACAGAATGACTTAGGTTGGAGGGGACCTTACAGCCCACCCAGTTCCAACCCCGTGCCATGGGCAGGGCTGCCCCCCACCAGCTCAGACTGCCCAGGGCCCATCCAACCTGGCCTTGAGCACCTCCAGGGATGGGGCACCCACAGCTCTCTGGGCAGCTGTGCCAGGGCCTCACCGCCCTCTGAGTAAAAAATTTCTTCCTAACATCCAACCTAAATCTCCCCTCTGTTAAGTTTAAAGCCACTCCCCCTTGTCCTATCACTATCAGACAGTGTAAGAAGTCAGTCTCCCTCCTGCTTGTAAGTTCCTTTTAAGCATTGGAAGGCCCCAATGAGGTCTCCTCGGAGCCTTCTCTCCTCCAAGCGGAGCAAGCCCAGCTCCCTCAACCTTTCCTCACAAGGACTGCAGGGGTGGCCTCCGTGGGAGGAGGCCAGACACAGCTGGCTCCAGTGAACTCACTGCATGACAAGCTGGCAGCACCTCTGGGAAAACATTCCCAAGGAAGAGCAAAAAAAAACCACAGAGACAAGGGAACAGAAAGACTGAGAGCCAGCAGAGAGAACACCAAGGTCAGAGGTGGAGGAGGAGTGCTCCAGGTGCCAGGGCAGCCCTCACTGCAGCTCAGGCAGGGCACACAGAGCAGGAAGATGCGCCCTGAAGGATTGCAGCCTGTGGGAAGCCCCAGCTGAGGCAGATGCTATCCCTGATGGGTTCTGCCTGCACCAGGGCAGAGGAAGAACATGGGAAGGAAGAGCAGAGAGGAAACCGCCCACAGCAACCGTGGCCCTCGGCCCCACACCACTCAGCAGGGCTTGGGTGGAGGAGTGAAGCTGAGCCTGGGAAAGGCGGGAGGAAAAGCTTTCTTTTAGTGCCTGACTTTTGGTTTCCCACTGCTTGAATCTATTCCAAGAGACAATAAATTAATTCTCCCAAAATCAAGCCTGTTTTGCTCACAACAGAAATTAGTGAGCGACGTCCCCACCTTTACCCACCCACCCCACTCTCTGCCCCAGCCCTGCTGAGGGGAGGAGAGGCAGCTGGGTGCCCGCTGCTGGCTGGGGTGACCCCCTCACCTGCACCTACAGCTCTGCCCGACCTTTCAGGACAGTGCTGATGAAGCAAGAGCTCAGACAGAGATCTGTGTTGCACAGCATGAGCCTTATTACTGCTGCTGAGTCCTGGTCCTGACGGAGAGGAATGTAGTACAGATTGGCTCCGTGCCTAACAACTCTGAGAGAGGCTAAAGACCATTCTTTCATCTATTCATCCTTGTGTAAAACCAATGCTAGTCACAGAGCACTTTCCATGGTCCACGCTGTGACCAGTACTTACAGAACACCAAAGGCAGTGACCAATCCATTAACATTTCTAGTCCCTGTTTATATGAAAGCCCTGTAAGTTTACAAAGCCTTTCAAAAACAATCCAGATACAGAAATGAGTTCTAGAAGTGCCATTTCTGTGCATCTGAAGCCCTACATAAGCTGTCATTTACATCTGAACCACTGCCAGGTTTGAAACAGACCCCACGTTCCAGGGGGAGGTGGACAGGAGCCACCAGCAGCACAAACCAGAGCAAACAATGTGATAGCCAAGCTCACTCAGACACCATGCCTCTCAAGAGACACACTTCTCTGAAAGCACTGCCTAACACATGCACATGGGCCTTCACCCTGGGAGCTGCCTCTGTGGTTGCTTCCTTAAGAGGCCGCAGGCTCCGGCAGGACTTGATATGGGAAACACTGTGCCCATGCCGGACAGCCCGAGCAAGGATGCAGTCTCCGAACCAGAGAGCCCAGTTCTCCCGCACCCACAAGGGTCAGCTCCCAGCAGGAGGTGTCACTCAGTCCTGCTACAGTAACAGCAGGAAAAGTAACTGCTGAAGTAACAAAGTGCTCCTTTGCAACATGTAGGACTGATGAGATTGTAGGAGGGCTTCCCCAGAGGATCCCTCCCCTCTGTGTCCAGCAGCAGGAAGCTCTGTTCCTGGGAACGCTCACAGCCTGGGTCAAAATGCTCCAACATCCCAGAGTCAGAGCCAATCCCACACAACAACACACGGACAGAATGGAGATCCTTCCCCCTCTGTTCCTTCCCTCATGCTTAAATCATTCCTACAGCAAACTGTTGTACGTTTAGCCAAAAGAATCTCCTGTCATCATTCCCTAGCTGATTTGTACAACTGGGCATGGCTGTAGAAGGAAGCAGTGAAGCTCTCAGTGCTTTTTCTTAAATTAATTGCTTCAGATCAACTAGCAGGGGTGTGCATGAAAACATCTTTCAGCTTGTGTGTCTTTGTGGGTAGAACAGAGGCCTGTCCCTCCGTCGTGGTTTCCCCAGCCATCAGCCTCGGCCGTCCGCCTGGTAGCTACACGCGGGCCCAGGCCACGGCCTGCAGCTACAGGCACTCTCGAAGGCAAAGGCACGTGCACATTGCTCTTTCTGCCCCACTCCACTACAAGAGAGCTGCCATCACCTAACTCACTGTGAGTGCTCCTCCCACTTAGCCAGAACTTGGAAGACCTGGGCATTGATGTAACCGTTCCTACCCTACCAGAAAGAGACGAAATACACATGATAGATACGTTGCCATGTTTTAAAGATTGAATAACACGGACTTTGACTGGTACAGAATCTAGAAGGTACCACAGCAGGAAAGTCACCAAAGCGTAAAGTCATTTTACCTGCTCTGATAGGCTTCAGCTCGGTAAGCAGCACCAGGTCAGAGAAGTGATGTCAAGCTGCCAGGAGCACCCTCTGCCCCGCTGTCCCCACCTGCCTGACGCTCCTCAGCACACCTTCCCTCAGAGACCGTTCCCAGTCAGACAGCCAAGAAACATTTGTCTTGACGTGAGACAAACTCTGTCTAGCCCGTAGCCCACAACTCAATACAGCACTACGTACGTCCTTACACTAAACATAACACCTTTCACCTTCTTACTTGTGTCTATTTTTAACCGGTATAATACCAGTGTGTTTCAGGATCATCACTCAGTTGTTTTTAAGGCCAACGCACATAAGTCCATCCACTCCTGATCTAACTATCCTCAAATTCTCTCTCTCCTCTTTATTTTGATTCAGGCTTTTGCTCTTCCATCTACAGACCTGAACCACGCACTTCTCCTCTCTGCAGCTCCCCGTGCCCCCAGCCTGCACCCCACCTTCCCTCCTGTCACCACCCCTGCAGACCCTGCTGCTCCCTAAGAACAACCCCAGGCCCGACTCACGCAGACGAGCAAGCTCAGGCACTGCCCCACGTCTTTTCCCACACATGGAATGAGGCAAGCTCGGGAATCAGAGCCAGAGGGCTTCCCTGCATCTCCCCAGCCCGCAACACATCCCCATACCTCAGAGGGAAGCACTGTTTTTCACCTCCTTTATCCAAACATTTAAAAGTTAGGAACGTAAGAAACAAAGGACCAAGTCAATCATCCATCGCTTTTAATGAGAAACAAGGTGAAGCAGCTTCATGCTGCTGGGGTTTGCCTGTAAGCGAAGGGGTGGAAGCCTCGCTAAGGCACGCTGATAGCAGGCACCTCAGCCACGCACAGCAGCACGGGGACGGCAGGGAGGAGGGCATGGCGACAGCAGGTAGGTGGGCACGGGGAAGGCACGGGGATGGCACGGGGATGGCAGGTAGGAGGGCCCGCAGAGCGCTGCTTACACCGTCTCCA
>WBMW01001268.1:1325656-1406678 GCA_013396635.1 Penelope pileata | reverse complement strand
CCCGGGGCGGGCGGGACGCGCTGCCGGGGGCCGCGGCGGGAGGGCCGGGCCGGGCCCGGCGCCATGACAGCCCGCGGGAACGGGGGACCCACCGCGCTCGTCCGTCCACTCGCTAACGATGGGACGCATTAAATGTTCTGTGGAACAGCCTTTGCCTTTAATGGTCTTCTCTTCCCCTACTTTGAAACCTCTCATCCCCTATACCTCAGGGTTCTTTAATCAATGTGAAGATATTTTGGTCATTTTTGTCCGGGCACCCCAGACCCAGCCTCCTGGTTGTCTCGGGGATTTGCACCGAAATACATAGCACTGAAGATAGATCGTGCTATTTACTTTTCCCAAAAAAAGGATGGAGCTCCCACTGCCAGAAGAACTGGTTGTAGAGGGATGCAGCGCAACCTGACACACCAGGCACAATGGATTTAAAGGGTGTAACCACCTTGCTACACATCCAAGTGAAGACTTGCACAGTTTATCCTCTCCCTCCACAGAAAGATGTCTGTGAGGTCGACCCGCACTGGGCCGATCCATTTTTGAGGACGGCTCTGTCTGCCGGCTCAGAGAGGTGAACGCAGGCCGGCTGCCAGCTGTGCTGCACGCACTGCATGGCACAGGGCCTAACGCATCTTAGACTTCAGAAACACCGCCAGCATAAGGGAAATCCAAAGTTGGGCAAACTTAACACTGCCAGTGTGAGAGCAAGTCAGCCACCATCTCACAGCTGTCAATACTTACTCCCCAAACCCTCCCAGTTATGATCTCCAGACTCTTGGGGCCACCTTTGCACGCTGCTCTATAAATATTTCAGCTAAATACACATCACACCCATGGGCATTAGTGGAGCTGCTACCCACAAAGCAGAATATCTGTAATATTCTCCAATTAGTGTGTGTGTCACAAATATTAGGGACAGGTGTTTTCTGAATTTTTCCTTTTTTTTTTTTTTTTTTTTTTTGGATCACAGCTGTCATAATTCTATGCCAGGTAACAAATGTCTTTCAACCAATTTACTTTTAATTCCCAGTGCTATTGAAAGCATAATAGTGCAAAACTCAGCTACTTCCAGGCTACAGTTCAAATCCAAGCAGCACATACTTTGAATTCTAAAAAGTGAAACAGAAATAAACAACAGCAGAACGTAACAGTGTTTAAGTGTTACTACGGGAGCAGAAAGAAGATTTAGTATTGAACAAAAGGAGAAGGATGTAATAAAAAATTTTTGAAGACGTTAAATTCATTACAGAATGATGTTTTAATGGTCAGATAGAAGGATTACATGAAAAATGAGGCAGCAAAGGAACAACAGCTGGAAATCTCTGACATTGTAACCATCAGTTCTTTTAGGCATAAGAGGAAGAAAACTAACATTTTCATTTTCCCAAATAGCTAATTTGCTTATGAAGATTATTCATATTTATTCATAACAATTTTAGCACATTTTGTTTGCACTGATCACATCGTTTCAGCAAAAGCTACCAGCAAAAGAATAGTATTAAAATATTTACATAACAGCTCATCAGACTTATCTCAGTCGTGACTATTAATGAAGTGAGACATCTATGCAAAAGGAATTGGTATATTTTGAAATGCATTGGAAGAATTAGGAAATCTGCTTTGACGTTAGTGAAACTTCTGCAGAGCTAAGACTGCCCTCAGATTCCATTGTAGATGACTTGTAACCAGATGCAGTAATGAATCTCGAATGAATAACGTAAACGTGATATAGAAAAGAAGCCTCATCCTCTGCGTTTAATCAGCCACCATTTATTTTTCAAACTGAAACCAAGTGTTGATTTCTGGAGATGGCCCATCAAGTAAACTTTTAGCATGGACTGAGGCATGTGCACACATTGCTAGAAATAAAAGGTCTGCAGGTAAGGTGACTTAGCTGGCTAGTTGGAAAAGATGTAAAGAGAGATTTGGTTTCTGAAAAGTATGCAAAATCATAAGGCAGGGAAAGAAACTAGGTTTTCAGGCCAATTGGTGTTAATGTGAGAAGTAATTTCTCTACAGTGAAGAGCAGAACTCAGAAGCATTAAACAAGCAAAAAATTTACTGGGATTTATTTTATTTTTTCTCCAGTTACCTAGTTCCACTAAGCATTGTGCTAACTGCAGAGCTCTCCACGCCTACTGCAGCCAGTAATCTCTATGAAACGTAGTACAGTCCATACAAAAGCTGTCAGAGAAAATAATGTCATAGTGACACCTGGTTCCTTTTTGGGAGTATTGAAATGCAACTTAAAGGTAACTAAAGAGAGAACTAGCAGCATCCACGAAATCAGCAGTTTGACCATGAGCATGGCCACGTGCACCTTGCACCCTCCACACCTCACAGCAAGGAACAGTCACACGCACAAAGTGAAATGTGCTGTATCAAAACATTTCAACGTTTCAAGGTCTTTTATTTATATGAGTTTATTTTCTTAAAGATAAAATAGTTACATCTGTGATTGTACATCGTTTTGTAAACCACAAAGCCCTTACTGCTGTTCGAAAGTTAAATTCACACACAGCTTCAGGAAAACCTAGAAACCTAGAACACACTTCTTTTTCCCCTCCACAATGGGCTTTTGTTTTTATAACTCATTGCTTTCAGACTGATTCAATTCATGATGCATTTGTCAAATAATGGGGAGTATAACTGATACCCAAAAAGGAAAGCATGCCTTAACAATCAGACAAATATTTATTTCTCACAATTTTATGAAATCCCTTGGCTTTTATTTTTAGTATTTAATGAATGAAGTGCTAGCAGTCCTTGACATTGATAGGCTGAATCTGAGGCTTAATAACTAATTGTGCTGCAAAAGATAAAAAGTCAGACTCCAGAGCAGCTCCCTTCCAAGGCCATGCATGCTGAATGGGAACCAGCACTGCCAGTGAAAGGGCAACAACCAGTATCATTTAACAAGCAATAGATCTGAAAAATCACATTGTTTAGAAAAATGTTTCATGCTGCATTTTAAACCTGTCATAACATTTCTGTTATGAAATATCCCCTGCATCATAAACACGTTTACACACACAAAGAAATGTGAGAAACAATGTAACCTCCCAGAATTTAAAAAAAGCAAAAAAGCACTTCACTGATATTAATAGGCTTAATAGATGTACTTGCATCTGAAGTTTAATTACTTGTTCCACAACTGTATTTTTAGAGTTACACCATCACACTGCCAGTAAAGTTGGTATTCCACTTAGTTACTAACATGAAGTAAAATGGGAACAAAGTTAGCTTTTTCTCACAATTTATTGTGCCTGTATAAAACTTCCCAGCCAAGTCCAAAGCCCTAAGGATTTCAAAGGCATGCTTTAGCTACCTCAGAGTTCAGGGAAGAGCCAGGTGAGGTCTAAACACAGGTCTCCCATAGGGTTACACTCACAGTAAGCCTCTTTCCTACTGTGTGTCAAACTGGTGTCCCACCCAGCAACGCCCACAGAGAAGAGGGGTCTCCCGCCGTCCTTGCACAGCAAAGAACAGGCAGACACAGCCCAGATAGCTCCAGATGTTATCCAGTTGTACCTTAATCTCTTGCTTGAACTTCAAACCAATCTTCTTAGACTGAACCTTGGTTGAAAAGGTGTTTTCCTATTCTTCTGACTCATTTATGCAAGAAGCGGCCAGAATTAAGGTATTCTGAATTAAATAAATGTATTTTTAGAAAGATGCAAGCTAATCTTCTCACACTTCAGTTAACTCACTGTTTTTCAGTTAGTTTCATTCTATCCAGCACAGAATATATGCCTTGCACTATTTTAAGCTATTTATTAAAGTAAAAATAAAATACATATTACATTTTAGAAAATTAGGAAACTAGATTTTAGTAAGAAGCTCTTCCTGAATCTGAATAAAATCTCTTTAGCTAGCAAAGCAACAGTAATAGCTCTTTGTTGTTGTTGTACAATTGCTTGATTTCGTTACATTAATGGCTAAAATCACACTTAGGTTTTGTTCCAAGATAATTCCCATCTACGTGGGAATGACTGTCTTCATATACCCGGTGTTTCAAACTGCACGTCCGTGACCACCTAAGGGAAGAGGAAGCTCGTGTTCTTTTGGCTTTAGCATTACTGATGCAGCAAGTATAGTGCAGCACTTGTTACAGCTCTTCTTCAGTTCCTAAATTCAATCTTTTTAAATATACGCAATTGTTACACAGAAGAAAAGTCGAATTTCCAGTAATTTTGTTTTGCAGTGTCCTAGCTACTCGCTAGTAATAAAAAAAATGTATATTATTAATAAAAATCAATATTTTCGACATTTAAATACTATTTAAATGCATCTGGAAAAAACAATGACAGTTAAACTTTAAGGATCTAGTGTCACACTGCATTCAAACTTTGTCCTTGTTACTGCAGTAGCAGTAAAACAACTTGCCAACTATAGTGTCAGACCACCAGAGGGAGTCAAAAACTACATTTCTGAAAGATTCTATACCCGGAGTTTAAAACATTCATGGAGAATGCTGTATGTTGTGAGTACTACAACAAATGGGTCAGAAAAACTAAATAAATCCGAGGAATCCATGGAGATTAGCAGCTGCTGAGGATAAGATATAATGACAAAACGCCAGCAACCTCTCTTGTTCACTATTAGAGGTAAGAAAAAGGTGATACAAAGATGCACTCTGAATTTTTCTCTTCTGTGTTAGGAAAGAATGAAATCAGAGTACTTAAACTGTTTTCTTCAATAATGTTAATAATTGGAGAGAAGTCTTAAAATCAGTAGATCCAGAATTTGTATACAGTAGTCCTAAAACAAAGGATTGTCACCTTCAGACTCATCACATCCCTCTGACTAGCTCAGACAAGGCCAGCAATGTCCCGTGAGAAGGCTGGAGTAGTGCAAAAGGAAGACAGAGAACAGCAGCAGGGTAAAGACTGCATAGCCTGACATGACCCGAGGGGAAAAACCTGGAAAATTACATACAGGCTTACATCATAATGTTCCAAAAGCAAAGTTCTTTGCAGAGAGAGGAGGAGACTTCCCAGAATCTGCTGGGCAAGTTCCAAGAGACCTGTACTTTAGATGGGTAGAAACACTAGGAGCTGGCAAAATGTGGACTCAATAACAGAAGTGCTAGCTGCCATTTCTGCATTGCAGTTAGACCTGGCCAGCCAGCCTACTTCTGGCTATAAAAACTGGCAGAACCACCAAAATACTGGTACTAGGTTTTGGAAATAATACTTCGAGTAAATGAAACAGCATTTACAAATAGATTAATAGAGAGAATAAGAACCCAAAGTTGGAGCCCTGTGACAAACATATTTATGTAAAAATACAGATTTTTTTAAAAGCTATCAGGATAATGAACTATTTGGTTAAACATCAAAGAGGCAGTGGATTCAACTTCATGTCTCCAAAACAAGACTGTACGCTTTTCAAGTAACATGAACTGGTCAAACACAAGTTATTTGCTCAAGAGAAGACAATTTACATTTGATATCCTTTTCTACGTAGGACATCAGGCAGGAGATCACAGGCAGTTCACTGAAATCACTAGAGCATTGTGCACTGGCAGCCTACAAATTGTCAGTCATCACCAGAAAGGCTACTGAGAGCAAAGCAGCGGGCATCAGTCTGCTGCTCTGCAAACCACAGCACATCCATAACTTAAGTGTTGCATGCATTTCTGGTCTCAGTAGTTTGACTCAACAGGGCATTTCCTATGTTCTTGCTGTATTCAGTTGACTTCACACACTGCAACTTTATCACAGCCTACTCAACCTTTCATATTTCTATTGCTTAACACTTGCTATTGTTAGCAGAGAGCCAAATTTTGCTTGCATCTTCTGAGATTCACTGGATATCAAAATTTTCCCTCTTCATGTACTGCATTATGTAGTAGCTCCTTTCTACAAAAAGTTCCACTAAATCTTACCAGGGAAGATTAGGACTGATGCATAGCTTATTTAATACACTGTAATAGATACTAACATGATCAAAGAAGTCTCTGAAAGGTCTAGCATTTGCCTGAAACCACAGAATGGATTATTTTCAGTCTGCTTCCTTGCCCTGGACATCATTCTACCTACCAGCAGAGAACACAAAGGAACAGAATATATTAGGCTGATTGATAAAGACAAGCATAGAAAGCAGTCACGTTACTCTGACTGCGGTTCATTAGTGAGATATGAACTACATATTCTGTGGGCTTTAACTTTCTATCTTCAGATCACAAAGATGATTAATGAGTGAAGTTTCTATGGAATAACTGCCAGCTTTCAACCTTTCAGCAATCCAGTGGGGTCTAAGCACAGGTTCTTAAAAAACCTGAAGTTTCACATCTGCAGAACAAAGCAAGTATCTCCTGCATGCTTCTAATTCAACCCTATTTCAAAGTGTAAAAGTCAGATCAGCCAGCCAGATCAGACTTGAATCTAAATGTACACTGGAGTCAGAAGATGCTATTTGAATCTGTGCTTTTTGGTTTGCAATCATTCTAAGACAAACAATTATTTTTCTACTTTTAAAACTACTCTTCTTGTACTTCTAAAATTATTCATTACGTTTAGCAAGTATAACAGTTGTCCGAAGAATAATATTCATTGACCAGTGCATTTTAAGGTAGAAAGACTAGAGAAATTGAAGAGACAAAAGGGTTAACATAAACAGGATGCTCATGAAAGGAATGAAACGGAGTAATAAGGGCAGTGAACAACACTAATTAAAAACCCCAAAACTGCATAACATACTTAACCCAAAAGTACCTTGGAAGAATATTTTAGTTGTTTATTTATTCATTTAATATACTGACAGCACAACACCATAAGCATATTCACACATTTTTCACCAAAAAAAAGTAAGCTCCTGACAGTACTGGAGGGTGGTAACAGCTCAGACTGATCCAAGCACTATCAGTCTGTCCTAGAAATTTGTTCAGATACTTCTCCCTCCTGCCATAAATGTTGTGCATAATGTAACAGACAATAGACATCCTTGGTTATCACCTACAAAGCTGCCTTTGTCCAAGGACCACGTACATAACATCCAGATGCCCAGTTTAATTTTTAGCTCTTCTCCACAAAACAAGTTCCCAGCATGACTGCAAGAGTCAATGGAACAACGGGCATACAAGATCACCAGCTATCCAAAGGGAATGCCCATACTGCTCCTCTACGCTGTGCACAGTACTGCAAAGAATCTCTCCTAAGGGAAACTGAGGTTTAATTGTTCGTAATGTCATGATGTACTTCTCTGGATTGCTTTACACTAACTTTGAAGCCACCACAGTGGTTAACCACACAATTTAAGGCAACAAAAAATTGTCTTTCTCTGTCTCCATGACACGAAGAAAATGGGGTGACTGAAGATCAAAACCTACTACAGTTATCATTCCAACACAGCTGAAGAACCTGACCTACCAGAAGCTGCTGCTCATCCTTTGGTGGTTATTAAGACTTACACAAAAAGAGAAGTACCTCCAAGGCAGAAGCTCCACCAGAAGATTTTCATAAACCAGTGATTCTGACAGACTGGCCAACAGGCTGTTTATCATCTTCTGATCAGCATGGTTAGGCTTTAACAGCTCTACAGACAAGAGCATCCAGCTGGCACCTGGATCTGCAAATCTTGGATGAGTTCTGAGCAATCTTCCAGAAAACAGCTTGCTTGTACTTCTTCCATTACTGCATTCACAGAATTATCCTCTCTTCCAGTTCTTTTCCATATCCAAAAATCAAAAAAACTATCCTCATTTATTTCCTGAATAACCTGATTCTGGATAAAATAAATCACTAAAATTGTTCAGCTTCCTTTTTGGTAAATTTCTGCTCCAAATCTCTGCCCTTTATTGACATGACTAAGAATTTTAGAGATGAACGTACTTCACTATAATCTGTTGAAAAGCAGCATAAAATGAGTTAAGGAAATCAAGACTGGACATGTATGTATTGCTGCCTTTAAAATTCAAAAATGGCACCACTCCCCTCCAAGAAAAAAGTTGACAATTCAGTAGTTCTTTCTCAAAGAATTTAAGTTTGGATAATTGAATACATTCAAAAACAATTCTTTGCAACTAGAATGTCCCGTAAATTATTGTGAGGCAAAAAGCTCAACACTCCTTTCTTCCATTTCTTTGCCTCTTCCTCCTCCTGCCCACACTGAAACAAGAAATAGCATGCCCTGTTCCACTCAGTGCAAGTTAACAGAGCCTGCTCCTTTATAACTAGCCATCAGAATTCCTCACTGATTTATTTCCTGCATTTACAGCTTTGGAGGTAAAGGTAGAAATTCTGGAGCATCTCTTCAACTGGGACTCTGGCAAAAGACAGCTTTATTCTGACAGAAAATAAAAAAACATTGCAGATGATCTTCTCTACTGGTGAAAGAGTTAAGTACAGTAAGGATATTTGGAATAAACAAAATTTGCTGCAGTAGCACCTCAACGATAAGACTGCCAAGGTTGAAAGCCAATGCCAAGCTTTTATTCATTTTTGTAGTACAGATGTAGGTTAAGATTAAAGGCTTGTTTCTTCCCATTTTGGTGTTCGCTTGAAACAGATCTCAAGTTTTCCTTCCAGTCTGACAGTCTTTAAAATCAAACCAAGTGTCCTGACATGGCAATATCTATTAAATAGAACAGTATTAACATTTGACCTTTAAAGCAGCAGGGATCCAGCACCTTGAGTTCTGATTTATACGATCACTGTACAATGAACTTATCACCAGACAGTGGAATCCTATTCCCTCAAGTATGCATAGCTTCAAGAGGAACTATTATGTACAGCTGAGCTACATATGTGAAGGATCATTAAGGAGACATCTCAGAAAAGCTTTGAGGCACTCGCTGCTTCCATGAATTGATTTAGTTTCTCTTCCTCATTACATATTAATTTTAAAGGAAAAAAAGGACAAATACTGTTACTATGAGTACATTCCTTCAGACAATACGTTACTCCCATCTCCTCATCACCTGTAAACATAACATGGAGTAAACCTTCAGCATTGTCCCTGCTTTGCATCATAGTCTGCAAACTTTTTTCCCCCTTTCTTCTCACTTTGCTGTAATTATACAAACTAGTTTATACTTGAAAGGTACTGCGGCATAGCCGAAAGCGTCATACACAAGATCACACCCGTAACTGACAGAAAATGTACTACAGTAGATGTTGTTATGGTCAGCAAATATCAGTAATGTTTATATACATAAAACTAAACTAGCTAAAAATAGTGATTACCTTTCCCAGCTGACTTCTGTTGGTTGTTCACAAGGCCTGATCCTAAATCTTTAATTTTCCTCTTCCTTATGAAAATAAGCCTTCCATCACAATCATACTGAGAGAATCATGCATTTAAAAAGGAATAAAAAAGAAAATCAGACAAACAAATGAAATCCCAATTTTAAGATTTGCTGAAGTTTGATTTGTTGACAGGAGTAAAATTATGTTTGCGTTAAGAAAAGTGGAGCAAGCTTGTAAACAGTTTGTAGTTTCATCTCTGATAGGTTTTTTGAACACCTCCTTAGCAATTAAAGAGCTCTAGTCTTCTCTGCTTTATTGTTGGCATTTCAAAAGAAGTTAACATATCTCTACTTTTTTTATTTTTTTATTTTTCAAATACAGCCAGATAAGTCGCCAACTTTAAAAAGTGATTTTATGCGTGAATAGGAGGGACTCCCTTCTACATTTGAGCAAAGCATTATTTTCAGAAACCACAGTATTACATTAGGTTTTGCAGTGTTTCACTGCTACTTCTACTTTGAAATCACTTAATCCCTTTTACTCTACAATTCTCAGTGCTAACCAAAATGCCTCAGCTAAGCAGACAGAATGCAAGCTGGCTGAGAGGTGGTATCAACACCTGAACCAAGAAAATATCAGAGCAGGTGGCCAGAAGGATCAGAAACAGCCCTGTGGGTGACAGGAGGCTGACAGACCAGCCCGTACCATCTCATCTCATTTACCATTGGTTCCCAAGCAGTTTGGAATTTCCCTTTCCACCACAAAGAATATGAATGCCATCCAAAAATGTGGGTTTTATTCAAATTTACATTATTCCAGGTGTCTTACATTTCTCTCCTCCTGTTGCTTCCAGGCATAACAAACAAGACTGTTTCAGCTGGTCTACATAATTAAGAGCATCACTTCTTCCTGTCCTAGTACACAGTACTGGGATCAAACTGATTCCTAAATCTCCTTTCCTGCGTAGCTTCTCTGAACTCCCTGGTATCTACTGAACAAGTGATACATAAAAATGACAGATGGCAGGCAAGAACTAGCCAACAGCTTTGTATTTGTTATTTTTTTATAGAATCCAGTGCCTTGTGGGTCAAAAACAAGATAACTCAGAAGTGTTTCTTACAGCTAGACGAAGATCAAGACGTGTAGATCTCTACAGTAGAAACAGCCATGCTATTTCCTTAAAGAAGGGAATGCAATCTTCTGCAATGTAAAAATCCGTGCTGAGAAAGACTGTTGTATATGCAGGAAAAAAATGAAGGCAACACAATTTGGTAAAAATGCCTGCAACTATACTTGATGGATAACAAAAAATTCTACCTGAAGACCAAAGTGTCATATGTAGATATATACATGTGTACTCACAGACTGGCAGATACAAAATGTGTATTTGCTGGGTGACTGGTAAGAAAGCTTGCAGTTCAGTGTCAGTGGATATTACATGCACATGGAGACAGCAAATGGAGAAATTTACTCCTGAAAATATCTTCCCAGAAGCCTCTCGTTATTGATTTCCCTTAACCTTCTTCCTCTTCTGCAGTAGTCTCCTTGTCTGCTCTGCTGAATCTGTACAAATCAAGCACTCACCAAGTAAAAGTTTTCTTAAAAAAGGCTTACTACTTTAAATTGAGGCCTAGGCATGTGCAATACAGCACGGATCTATACACATGCACATAATACATGCCCATATTAAAAATATAAGAGACTTCTAGAACACTTCATCAGAACTAATAAAACATATATGATTATTTTGTGAACATTTTCTGCCAAGACAGCGTTCTGCTCCTGGATGAGCAGTAGGAACATGGCTGTGCAGGTACTGTTATTTTGTTTCAAAAAGTATCCATGGAAAAGGGCAGAGAAAGTACATACATCCTCAATGCCAACTCACAAGCTTCAAATCATTCTGACACTATACTGTAATTTTAAATTATCTCTCAAAATTGTCGAATAAAGATTTTAAAAAAGATATTTTCTGTAACAGTAAGCAATATATATGTGAAATGCATAGACCATTCTATTAAGAAACAAATATTTCAGCTGCTTTTCCTTATATAAAAGGGTAGAAACTTCACCAAGCTAGAGGAACAATAAAAAATATTACTTCCTTTGTACTCCTCTAGATCCTTTAACATTATCAAGATTTGCATTTCAAGAAGTATTACAAAGAAATAGCTTTAGCAACACAGTATCTAATACTTTTAGGATTAATATAAATAACATCTTCACTGATAAGAAATTCAGTCTTTCAAAGAAATCTGCCTACAACATTGCTGACTGCATTACATATGACAGTAGTAGAGAGATATCATTACTAGACATTAACGTTGTTTTGATTCATAGCAGCACTGTAAATGAAATTTGAGTCTAAACATAACTTACAGTCTAACATCTCTTAAAGACAGCAATAAAAAATATTCAAAGTACTAATCAAAATTAGCTTGTATATTTCAGATTTGAAATAGTGGTATAAGTATGAAAATTTGGTCTAAGTTTTTCATATACCTTGAGTGCCAGGCTGGGCAACAGATTAAGCTGAGACAGAACATCTTTCTCCCACGAGTAAATAGCCTCCTGCATATGAATAGGAAGTGAACCCACTCTTGAGCTGCCTAGATTGCAAATCCAGTTTTATCAGCGTAAACAGTAAACAGGAATTACATAAAGATGCTTATCTACAAATTCAAGCAGCTTAGTGTCCAATACAAGAGGTCTGTTACCTGGAGGCAGTAGAAAATCAGGGGTGATAATATTTCACCTATCCCAGGTAACTGGTTCAAAACAAATGCAAGTCAACAGCTACATGTACTTACCCAGGCCAAAAAGAATTATCCTATTTTAAAATATTTATTTAACAACTACTGTTAGAGCACAAAGAGGAAATAGAAATATTCTCGTGCAGAAGTTGTCTTTGATGCAAGTGCTCTATTCTAATAATTGTAGCCTCACAATAGTCTCTCAACACCTGTGTGAAAAAAACACCTCACAATACAGCCATCATCTGCAATATTTAGTATCTTGTATGCACATTCTTGTTTCATCAGTTTGTCAGGCCTCAGCTTAAATTTCCCAAGAGGAAAACAAATGTATGATGTTCCTAACTTTAAAACGTTATTTCACAAGGGTCACAATATTCCAAAACTATTTGGTATCTGAAAGTTTCTTACACTTGAAAAAAATCAAACCCAAAATAGCTTTTTTTCTTGTTCTCACTATGAAGACAATAAATTTCAGGAACTCCTTAAGGTGAAAAATTTACAACCTTCTCTCCACCCCTCAAATCACTTGTACTGTCTACATAACAAGTATTAATTGTGGATTGGTTTTGTATTTACAGCAAGTTTATTGGGGAGAGGGTAAGTATTCTTTTACAAATGAGCCATATTCAATATTGAGATCACTTCCAAAGAGAGCATTCAGAAAGCAAACCTGAATATATTACATTGACAATTACTTTTCAATATTTTAACATCAGCCACTTAAAATTGGTTGTGTTATTAGCACATATACTGATCTTTAAATACACTACCTCTACATAAACAGTGCAAATCTCAATATTCACATCAACCTGAAATTAATGCTGCAACTACCGTTGACATTCACATCAAGAAAGTAGTAAACTATTTCACATGAGCAATTCCAAAACCTCAGAATGCCATTATTAATATCAAAGAAACACAGAACAAACATGTTGGGCTTTAAAGCCTTGTTTTGATGCACACAATCCCTGTAAACATGGATGTATTGTATTTGTCAATACTGATATCTGATTTAATTCTATAAATAAAACCACTGATATAAACAATTCCTATATCCTTTTTTGCATAGGGTTTGGATTAAGTTTACTTTAAGGTAGAACAAGCTGTTGACAAAATCCTCATATCAATTATTCTTCCATCACACACATTTAGGCATATGATTGACTTTACACAAGGACCCTCTCTGACTTCAGTGGAAACTTACAGGTGTAAGCATTTGCAAAACTGGAGTTGTCTTTAGCACTTAAGACATGGTCTCTAGTCATTGAGAATACAAGCAATAAAAGATCTCTCCTTAAATTTATAAAATATGCTGATTTAAAAGTTTATGCTGATGTTTCTGTAAGTCACATTTATGATTCCAAACAGTTATGTACATACTATACTATCACAGTAGGAAATACTTCACTGTAGAACACCACAGTGAACAAGTTGTGAAGCACAGTGTTCAATATAATTTCCCTTTAGTATTCCCAGTGCATAAGTTGTTAACATCTACACTACACAAGGTGCCCAGGTCTAGTATTTGTTATATACAATGTAAAAGCAAGATAGAAAGAGTTTTGCAGTTTAAAGTAAGGAATGAAAACAGCGGATAATATACAGGGATTCACTCCTGCAAAGTACAGAATTCTTCTTCACAATGACCACAACCACCAAATAAGGTGGATTTCAGGTCATTCAACCCAGTAAAACAGTGCTCAGCACCTTGTAGGAAGAGAAATCTGAGTGCACTTTATTATAAAACATCTCATTTTGATGTTATAAAGTGCAAAAAAGAAAACATATATTCTAATATTTTACAGTCACTATTAAAATGACGTATTTGCACAATGCAAAATTGAAATAACGTGGTATATATTTGTATGGACCCTATAGTAACAAATGTTGAAACTGGAGTTTTTGCATCTTTAAAAAAATCTCAGTACTTTAAAGTTATTGTGTAAATATAAAAAGAAAATATAAATTATAGTTAATTCTTGAAATAGATATTTTAACATGTGACCATTTTCCAAACATACAATATGAAATTTCACTTTCTGTTATATCATTAATTTTAGAATCTGTAAAACATTTTAAAAGTTATTAACTTCAAAAAGTAGAAATAAAAATTACTGTATCACAGTACTAGACACGTCACCTTATCAGACATCTTTCTCTCTAGATGTTTTCTAAGAAATTAAATAAATAAAAATATCTAAGACATATTCTCAATTGTTTAAAACAAGATATATGGAATAACTTTTTAAAACAACTTGAGTTGCATAACACTTCATTTTGTTCATAAAATTCAAATAAATGGGATAGAATGTAATCACAAATTTAAGAGGCCTTTAAGTACTTTACTGCTCTGGTGCATTGTACCAATCATTCCTTACGTTAAGGAAGAATCAAATGCTATGACATTCTTCACATAGCTGGGCAAAAGCAGAAGATCCAAGAGTTCTACATGTTTTACAGAGCTTTTCTTTCTTCTAACAGTGGGGAAGAAACTGGGAGGAAGATTCTGAGTGAGAAACAGTCTTCCTCCAAGCTGTACCAAGAGCAGCATAGCTCCTTACCGTGAGCTTGACTGCAGACTAGTAATTCATCCCTAAGAGAATATAACGTTGGTTGTATAATAGTATTATACCATATCCAGTGATACCAAACTTAATGCTAAAAAGAAATGTATTGAAAGATAAAGCTAAAAAGGTATGATTGAAATACATTATTGAAGCGACAGACATATTTCTGTAGCCTGTAAGCCACAGGGAGGAAGGGTGGGAGAAGACAATACAGGTACTACCGAGTTTATAACCACGCAAATCTTCAAGACAAGATATTCTCTGTTTTTCAGTCAGAGAACTGGAAGATGGTTTCTGGATTATTGCTGTCTGTAGGGTTTGTTGGCTGCAATGTCTTTGTAGGTGTAGTTTTACCATGAGAATGAGAGGAAGAAGAATGTGAACTTTCACTGGAGCTGCTACGTGTCTCTGTGCTTGTACTTGTTTTTTTCATTTTCCTTCTCTTTGCAAGAGGTGCCTTGTCAACATTCTGGAGACAAAATCCTTCCCTTTTGTACTTGTTAAAAGCCTGTTTAAAAATAAAAGGCAATTCTAAGCTTTTTAAGAGGTTTAAGACACTTCATGGGTAACAGCTTATTATGAATGCTCTATGGTAAGTTATAAGATAAACTGTAATTTCTAGACAGATTCTTACTAAATATTATTTTAGCTATATCAGTAATTTTAGTAGCCTTCACATACATTTAAGAGCCACTTTGTCATTATCTGTATTTGAGTAACGCATAACATTGTTAGCTGGTGTTTCCCCTACCCTGTTCTTTTTAAATTTGGAACTACATTAAGACTACACTTTCAGAAACTACCTCTATTTAAATCCAACTTTTTTCCTTCAGCCCAATTTATTTTGCATTATTGAGATCTCTCAAAGTAACTATTCTTTTCTTTTACTCTGTTTAATAGTAAGTGTATGCAAGTATTTCAGCACAAAACAGTTCAATTTCAGTTCGTTTTCCATAGAAGGAAAAATAAGAATCAATACTATGTTTGTATAATATGGTTGAAATTCAAACCTTTTAGTAAATATATATTGGTAGATGAGCAAGTCTACTAAAAAAGTATCCATGATATTAAAAATACGAGATACACATATATAAAAAATATGACCTTGATTTTGTAACCATGAGAAGGACGAAAGTTCCAGTGACTTAAGTTAAATAAAAAGTTCATTCTCTTTTCTACAAAAGCTGGAAGACCTTTTAATATATTTCTCTAAGAAACAGAATATTTATATAGGTCTTTCATGAGCTCTCAAAATATAAGCAATCACTGAATTGCAAGGACAACTACATACTTAAAGAAAAAAACATACAAATCTCTGGAATAGCACATTACAAAATTTAGCACATGACAGACGACTTCTTACAACTCACATGAAATGTGGCTTTGACATATGTATGCACGGCACCCCCTGAAGAGCCCAAGTTATCAGGAGTCATTAGAGGGTTGGATGACAGCTGGCTGCCATCCTGAAGCCATTCATTGTATCTCAGGCTGGACATTTTAATTCTTTTGTTTGGATCCACTGTCAGAAGTCCTAAAAGAAATATATTACATTCTCTTCATTTGTGAGCTACTTGTCCTCTTTTAACAGATAATGCATTGCTTTGATAACTAAGTAATGACAACATTTATCCTAGATACGTCAATATTTATCCTAGATAAAGCTCACACAATGTTATGCCATCATCCACTTCAGCAGAATCATTAAATGCAAGAAATAGCTGTTTGATAACTCATCTCTTTTCACATGAACTCTGAACTACTAAAGGATTTATTCACTTAAAACCTGTCTAAAGTGGAATCCAAGAGAGTAATCCTCAGAATCTCTTCATGATCCACTGAAGTCTGAATCTGGAGATGCCTACATTTTTGGCAGAAAAACTCCCTCCAAGCCTGCTCATACACAGGTTCAGAACTTCATCTTAATAGAATTAAGAATGCTGTCTATTTCATGTCTAGAACTTAATTAGATGCCTAAAATGCTTAAACAGAACACAAAGCATAGCAAATGCAAACAAAGCAGCTCAGAAATACAACAGTCTTGGCACACTCATTCAAAGACATCGTCTAAGGAAAAGGTGACAGTAACACATTCATTCTCTGAAAAAGCTCAGCTTTCATTTAAAACATGTATCTCATCAACCCAGCGTTTTTACAAAACCAAAAAATAAGAGAAAAATTCTGCTTTTAAACATTTTAAAAGTGACTTCACCTTTTCTAATGCTCTTCAGTTACTTCCAACTCCAAGAAATGCAAACACCAACCTTCTATCAACATCTTACTACATTAGAAAGCTCTCTGCCAGGTATACATGCAATTCTGAACTCCACTGTGACGTGTCCAACTGTGACCATAACTTGTAGCTCAAGCCACGGATACTACTCTGTCAGGTTATGCACTGCATTCAGATACTACACAGCTCTATAAATGTTGTCTTTGGAACTAGAAACACAATTTGTGAATACATACCTTGAATTAACTCTTTGGCCTCTTCAGAAACATTTTTCCAAGCTTCTCCTTCAAAGGAAAATTCTCCCTTCTTTATCTTTTTCATAATTTCCAATGCACTAGTACATGTTAAACTTTTGTCTTGAGACTGAAACGGTACCTGTCCTGATAGCATTGTATACTGCCATGAGAACAAAATAATATTAACAAACACCATACATTTATTGAAAACCCTACATATGCAGTTGCTGTTGTTTGTACAGCATCCCCAGCAGTATACAATAAAACTTTGACTAGCACATCTTCAAAGCTATAGAAAATTTAAAACACACAAAACTTTCTCTGGAGCCCCTGTTAGAAAATGCATTTGTAAGTTTCAGGAAACTATCATCAAAACTTGATGGTATTTATACTCAGCTTACTTCCATTGAAAATAATTTTCTGTAAATCTTCTGCAAATTTTCTTGGTTGGACTAGATGATCTTGTAGGTCCTTTCCAACCTAGTGTTTCAATGATTCTGTGATTCTTCTCTGAACTGAAACTCTCAGAAGATTGTATGGATGCCTGTAAAATCTCCTAACAAGAATATTTCTTTTTTAAGAACCAGGCTGTATCAAGTATTTTTTCCACTCCCAGAAATGCTGAATTTAATTCACTGCGTAAGAAAAAAAATCTTCACCCCTGGAAAATATCTGTCTTTGGAACCTATTATTTATGCAGCAATATCTTGATCTCACTTGAATGCATCATCTATCCAATTAAAATCCAAAACAGTGTCAAGTCCTTTGCATTTTAATATAAACATATACAATAAAGTTATAATTTGAAAAACCCAACCACTTACCAGAATGACCCCCAAACTCCAGAGATCACAGGATTCATCATAACCATTGTGATTAAAGAGCTCTGGGGCAGCATAATGTAGAGTAAAACAAGGAGTCTTAAGAGGCTGATTGTCAGGTGGTTTTAAACGAGCAAAGCCAAAATCAATTATTTTTATTTCTGAATTATCAGTTTCATCTGTAAACAACAAATTCTGAAAAGCAAATACAAAATTAATACTAGCGTTGGTTAGAAAATTGTTTAGAACACGTAATAGTTATTTTTTCTACATTTATTACTACAGAAAAATTCTCATTATGTAAAGGGACATTGGGAAATACTGGAAAAAATTGAGAAGTACAAATAACAGTACTCTGGGATGTAAGAAAATGCAATGCATAGATTGGCCGGCAGCCTGGGAGTACTAATGAAAATGAGTATCTAGCAGAGACCAGTTAAAAATTAAGTAGGCAAACACAGACAAGAAAAAAAGCAAAGGTAACAACATAAACCATCATGAAGTATCAAAGATAAAATTTTGAAATGAAGAACAGCCTTTTTCACAAAGAAAAGTAAATTTTCTTAAGCTTCCAATTCCTTTTGGCATATTGTGAACAACAATTTTCTGTGTGGGGAACTTTTGTTGCATGCCTTGTCTTGCGACTGAATAGTCTTTGGTCTTCACATGGTAACATGCTGAAGCCATATTGACATGAGAGCACAGTAACCCAAAACAATAATTCGAAAGTAAAAGACGGAGGACTAGAAAGTGCACCAGCAGCTGCCTGGCATGGATCCCAAAGGCAACAGAGATACGCTTTCAGTGAGACTTGTGATGAACGGCGTTTAAGCATGGAAGGTCACAGAACAGAACATCAAACCAAAGTAATGAAACTTGTGTTCAGTTGTCCTCGAGAATTTCAGCTTTATAGATGGAATATGACATCTCAGACTTGAAGGAAGACAAGTGGTTGTCAGTTCAGAAGAAGATTTAAGATAATCTACTCTTTTCTCTGTGTGTATTTCTCAAGAAAGATTCAACAGTGAAGCTCAGGAAAAAGGCTGAGGCTGATATCTTTATCTCTAAATTGGAGAGATATGGATTTGAAGGGTGGACTATTTGCGATCAGTGCTCTCTGACATCTTTATCAATGACATCTGTCCTGGTTTGACCTAGCAGACAGCTAAGTCCCCCACAGTTGTTCGCTCACCCTCCCCCCTCCCAAGTGGGATGGGGGAGAGAATTAAGGAATAAATACGGCAGAACTCGTGGGTTGAGATAAAAGCTATTTACTAAGACAGCAGAGAGAATAAAAGAAATACCAGTATATATATATATATAAGATAAGAAACAAGAAATAATACCCAAAGCAAGGGACCAACAACCGATACCCAACCGGCCAGCAGCCCCTCCCTCCGAGCAAGAGAACGATTTCTCTTCCGTAAAAGTCACATGATGTGATGTGGTATGGAATAGCTCTTTGGTCAGTTTGGGNTGCAGGGAGACCTCATTATAGCCTTTCAGTACTTAAAGGGAGATTATAAACAGGAGGGAAATCAACTTTCTACAACAGAGAGATAGTGATAGGATAAGGGGGAATGGTTTTAAGCTGAAGGAGGGAAGGTTCCGTTTAGATGTCAGGGGGAAGTTCTTCACTGAGAGGGTGGTGAGGCACTGGCACAGCTGCCCAGAGAGGAGGTGGGTGCCCCATCCCTGGAGGAGTTCAAGGTCAGGTTGGATGGGCCCTGGGCAGCCTGATCTAGTATTAGATCTAGAGGCTGGCAACCCTGCCTGCAGCAGGGGGGTTGGAGCTTGATGATCCTTGAGATCCCTTCCAACTCAGGCCATTCTATGATTATTACTGATTTCCACTTCCCCTTGAACTTTTGAGAGAGCAGAGGATAGCAAAAATTTGCTATTACCTTCACGGTTTCATCTCTTCAAGGCTAGGAAAAGTCTCAATAATAGAAATCCTATAGTTCTATGTAATTTTCTAATACAAAAGGTGAATGACTGGACACAAAATAATTAATTTCAAACTCATTAAGAAAGGAAAAAAATCAATTGCTAGACTGCAAGCAGATCAATAAGGAGAAGCTGAGAGCGTTCATTACGGATAAAAGATGACAGTTGCTACAAAGCAGTATTTTTTCATTCTGTAGTGTTATCATAGTTTAATTCAGAACGAGAAAAGACAATTTTCCTTACTAAAGTGTTGTTCAAAATATATCTGAAGAAAGATTAACTTCAGCAAAAATATTAAGACAATGAGGACATTTGATTAAAATAATCATCTTTTTTTCTGTGGTATATAGAAAATAAGCAAATAAAGAATTTCAATAACATTGGTTTAAAAAGACCTCTCCTGAGCTGAAAATGAAATTGGTTAGGCACAGAAAGAAAGATATAGCCCAAATGTTCTAGGTCAGGTTGAGATGACTTTGTTGATTAAGTAAATAAATTGTGCTTCCCAAAACCCCAAAGCTACAATCCACATATATTTTAAGGATATATAAACATGAGTTCTGCCATGGTGTATTTTTTCCTAATACCTTTAGAGCCCAATTCACAGATCAATGATTACTTCACAGAAAAAACACCCAGATTCTCTACTGAGAGGCTCCAAATGGTCACACATGCTACATTAATTCTTTTCATCTGTGAATTCTCTGATTTTTTTTCTATCCAGTATTTTTCCTCTATTTTGCAGAGCAACATATGTGATCTAATCACTACTGCTTAAACAGAAGGGAATTCCAGTCCAAACTATTAAACAAAAAATTCCCATCCTTATTGACATGTAACCAGCCACATTTTTAAAAATAGACTTATCAGTAACACTTCAGATGCCAAAGTTGAACATCAAACAAATCTGACTGGAGTTGTTAGTAGAGCAACAGAATTTTCTATATCTCTCTTCACAGAAAGGTACACTAAACACATCTATATTGCAAAGCCTGCATATCCCATACTAAGTTCATGTCTGAACATAAAATAGTAACTTCCAAAAAAAAAACAAGCAGGAAGGAGACAGGCTGGTTAAGCTCAACTTCGTAGAGGCAATGCATTCTGTAAATTGTTTGCTAACCCTTCATTACTCGGACTTTCCACCAGGCTTCTGTTCTTGAATATGATACAGAACTGAAGACTGTCTAATTTATGACACAGCTGAAAGAAATTCTGCCTTACAGAATTTGGCCTTTATATTCAAGTTGACAGTAAGAGTTAAAATAGGAGAAAAGGCAGGGAGAATGATTTCTTTTTTTTTTTTCATCCTTTCAACAAGGACTTGTTTCAAAAGCTGTTTTGCTTCCTTGATGCTAGAAGCAAAGAAAATTTTTCTAATAGTCACATTTTCAACTGACATGTTAAAATTTCACAGTAGCTCTTTACTTCATTGTTTATTTAGTACAGAGTTGTTTTCAAATATAAGTGTTGCACTAAAAGACCATGAGATCCCTTCCTTCTTTACCTGCTGAATTCTAACTACTACAAAAGAGATACATTTGTAATACAGCAAAAGGTACATTACAAAAGAACAAAACAACTAGAAACAGTGGATCATGTTGAACTCCAGATATAAATACCGTAGCTATTTCCTGACATATGCTGACTGTAATCATCAATACAATATAATATCCTTACTGGACATACTAATATGAATCTACACCATTTCTGGGCTAAAGAAACTTAACATCTATCCAAGCTCACTGCTAGCAAAGAAAAACACTAGGAGGAGCAAACATTGGCTCCAGGAAGCAGAACAAAGCCAGTGGTCAACCATATTACAGTAAACTGAACTGTCTGGAAGGCAAGTTGCTGCTGCACAACACTGTGAATGCTCAGAACAAGTAATTGTTGAAAAATATATGTTAAATAATACAGCTGTTTCTTTTGAGAAACTACTTAACTCACTGAACTCAAATTGTACATCTCCATTAGTTGGCTGTGTTAGTCTGTGCTTAACTGACAGAGTAAGATGGTACAAGGGTGTTGCAACTGCCTTCAAAGGAAGCCCCACCTTCCTTTGAAAGTGGATTAAGATCAAAAAGAAGGTAGAAATGTACAAAGTAATCAAGCAGCCTAGCTCTGCTTGTGAACTGCTTCATACAGTGAGTCTACCTTCCACTAGTAAAAACTATCCCCCAAATAGTCAAAGAATATTTTCAAATATGTTATAGCATGAATATTTTACAAAATTCAAAATGCTTCTGAATGGTTACTTTTACCTCTGAACAGAAAATTGCCTACAGAATTTGCTCAGAATAAGTGATAACGCTTTATAAAAAAATAGAAGGAAAAGTAGAAAAATTTAATAACTCAGTGTTGAAACGTGTATAAGGAAGTCACTATACCTCAGGTTTCAGATCTCTATGGACTACTCCTACATCGTGCATATGGCTCACTGCTGAAACAAGTCTGCGCATAATATGACTGGCTTCTGTCTCACTGAAATGCTGCTTCTTCTGAATACGTTCAAGCAATTCTCCTCCCTTCAGTAATTCCATTACTAGAAAAGTGTGAAGCTAAAACAATAAAGAAAAATGCAGGATGTTAGAAATTTACACATTAGAACACATCAACAGCAATTCAAATGCCTTGCCATTAAACAAATAGCAAGCTTCTTAGGCAACTTTATCAGGACAGGAAAGTGAAGTTAGCATTCTCAAAATGAAACAGGTGTAGGGTATGTGATGGCTACTAGCAATTCCTTTCCCTGAAGGACAGTAACAATGTAATATTTGCAAGACAAGGAAAAAAGTTCTGCAATGAGGTCACTAAAAGAATTTCGAAGAAACATTCAGGAAAAGAAGGTGCACAGTATTTACATATTGAGGAACAGAAGAATAGCTGTGCATATAGAAAGTGGCAAGACTTCTCGGAAGAACAATGTGTCTCCTAGTCCTACTGCTGGTAGGACTAGCAATACTACTGCTAGTATTCTCTCTATAGCTTGGGAATAGCTGAAAGTGAAGTCAGAAAGAATATTTTCATTAGCAAACTTTTTGTGGTTCACCAAAAGTATTTAAGTAGTACTCTATGGCTGAATTACCAATGCAGAATTTGATCAGACTGGAATTAGAGTAAGTTAAAAATTGGAGCTTTTTTAGACATGAACTACAGAAATTTGATCCGTTCTGGACTTCAGAATATTGTGTGCCTGAGTAATCAGAATTATAGTATCTGAGAGCTACCACAAGCAAATAAAAATATAATGGTTTGGTTGATTGAGAGTAGCCTATTAAGTTTCAGAGCAACCTGAAGAACAGTTTAACACATTATTCAATACAGTCATCTTACCCAAAGGCAAGTGAGAAAAGTTCCTTGTCCTTCACACATGTGCTTACACTGTACTAATGCAAAAGAAAGGGCTTGCTTGTCACTGAAGATTATAGTACAGATTTTTCATACTGTCAGCTCATTTCAGAAGTGTTCCACCTTAGCATTTTGCTGGTCCTTGTGTAAACAGCCTAATAGGGATATACTGGGATTTGTGAAGAGTTAAGAGAACCCATAGTAGGTTACAGAATCACAGACTAGAATCACAGAATAGTTCAGGTTGGAAGGAATCTCTGCGTAACATCTGTCTCAAACTCCTATATCAAACAAGTGCCAACCTCCAAGTTTATCACATGCGGTGGAGCTTGCTTTATAGTAAGGAAAATGATAACTAAGGTATGTAAAGCTAAATAAAACTTAAACTGATCTCAGTATATATTCAAACAGAGGCTCTATTTTCATGTTTGGTAATTTAGCAAGCTATTTGATTATTTCCACAAAAAGTTACTTACATGCAAGTAAAGAAATGTTCCATACATCTGCACATAAATTTACAAATTAATTCATAAATATTATTTTAAGATACATGACAACCTTGAGGAAAGGTGAGTAGGTATCTCAATTTTATAGATATGGAAACAGGGTGATGAATATATTGCAGGATGATTAAGTAGACCAATAACAGGACCAGAAACTGAATTCGAGACTAAATCTTTCAAATATATTTTCAATTTGCAAAAGTAAGTGCTAGTTCCCTTGAATGCAGAACTTTCACTTCATCTTTGGAATTGGACAAACGCCCTAGGAAAAAAGTTGCCTACACAATAATAGTAAGCTTAACTTCTAGAAGTGCTTGGGAAAACACAAAGCAATATGTTCGGCAAACGCTGATTATAGCTTCTTCAAAATACCTGGTCATGATAAACTTCATGTAACTTCACTACATTGGGGTGTCCTTCGCAGAGTTTCAGAGCTGTTATTTCTCTCTGGGTGTTGGCTTCCATTCTGAAAAAATTGAGCAAACATTTTGTACCAATTTTACTGAGCAAATTGCAAAGTGTTACACCTATTTTTTTAATTGTTTGCAATCCAGGTTTTTGAGCATTACCACTGCCTGAACATAATTAAAACTATACTCAAATTAAGGTGAGCAAAACTATCCACGTAACCCTTCAAGTTAGGACAGTTAAGAGAAAACACACCCAAATCAGATGACGTTTTTGATGCAACTATGATTTACTACATTAAAAGCTGAAATGGTATTACAAAATAGTTTCTATCTAAAACAAACTTTTCCCTTAATCCAGGGCAATTTGACTTCACCTCTGCTCCTATAAATATCTGTTAGCTCAGCTTTATCCTAAACATCCCAATTATTGGCCCAACCCTTTCCATTCTTATAGGAGATAAGTACTGCCACAGCTGTCTGGAGACAATGAGCTACTATTAGGAAAAAAACAGTAACAATCTATAAAGGAACTATGTTATACAGATGAAACCCTAAACTGATGATTGTAAAAATCTGAATTAAAAGAGATGAGTCTTGCACCAGAGGCAAAAATCATCTCACAATTCTCTTTCAAGTACTTAAATATCTATTGCCAAAAAAAATTCAACAGCATGAATGTTACGAAAACTATGTGAATGGTGACTGCGGAGAACATTTTGTTTTCCTCTAAATACGTACACTGATTTATTTAGGGCCAAAAATAAACAATTTTTGCTAAAACTCTCTCCCATTGAACAAGAAAGGCTAGTCCTGTACTAACTTAGAGAATGACCTTATGGATAACACAGGTAGAATCTATCTCCCCAAATGTTCTGCGTTCCGGGTTGTATAAAAAGTTTTTTTTTTGTTAATTAGGACCACAACTGTGATAATTTTGTGCAGGAGAACTCTGGTTTTGTGCAGGCTTCATACAATCATCAAATTTATACAGCCTAAGCTGTTCCATGTGTACCTCTCTTTTCAGGTCCTTTGCAAATTCAAGAACTATCTCAGATAAACTCTTCCCCCTAGAAACTACTAGGAGAATGTGGATCAGAAAAGAAGGCTCAATATTGTGAACATAAACCTTTGAAATTTGTGCCTGGACTTTTTTGAGTATTTTGCCTCTATAAACAGTTAGCACCACAGAATTGTAGACAGTATTATGATAAACAAATGGAAGCTCTGAAATAGTAACTCAAGCAAGTTTATAGGACTCCATTATTTCACTCGGTTTCAGACAAATAGAAAAAAAAATTAAATTGGACGGAGGAAAGTCCAGTTGTACTAACAGAGCAAGACCACAGATGAACTTCTCATCTTAGCTTTCAACCCAAGTACCTTGAAAAGGTTTGCCTAGGTGTAGGATTCATGGTTTTTATATCTCTGATGGGCAGGAGTGAAAAACTGTCTGACTTCAAGGCAAAGAAGTTACTAGACACCTAGTATACTTCTCCTTTTAGGAAGGGTTATTAGTGAAGTTCTAAGAGCAATATTATTTACAGTTTAACAGTTTCTTATCAAGGCTGACAGTTTCTTATCAAGGCTGGTTTGTGTCTAGCCATTCAGGGTGTAGACTTATGGCTACCTCTAAACACTACAAACATGCTCTGAGTCTGCTCACAGCCTGTAATCCTGAAAAAAGTGTTTGTACACAAACCATTTCTTACCTTTAGTCCACCAAGATGAAGGAGAAAGAGCAAAAGAACCTGTGAGTAATATCATTTAGGGATGTCATTCCTAAAAGCTTAGGCCCACGGGAAAGTCAATACTAGTTTGATCACTGTTATCCAAAAACAGTGAATCTATTATTTAAGAAGGAATTCTCCTTAAGATGAAATGTGAGTACTTATCAACAGCTCTGCATGTACCACAGAAAAAAAAAAATTCTGCATGCACACAAAAGGCAGAGATTCAGATGAAAATATCTAATCTAGGTGTCTACTGCATACCACTTGTCTAAGGTCCCAACGTAACAGGAGAAATTCTTGTTAATGAAACTTACAGGGTGAACTAGCTCACTCTAAAATACGTACTTAGAACGGGATTCAGTTGCTTAAGCATAGGAGACCCTGAAAGACATCAGCCATGATAAAGGCATCTACATAAAGGTAGAAGTCACAAGACTGATGAGAATTGGAGGATCCACAGGACACCAACAGATGCTAAAACAGCACTACATCAACGCCTGTGTTTAAGTAACCAAATCCCACTGCTACTGCCTGGTCATTTGAGTCTCTCTGCAGGTTCCACTAATAGTTTTGATGACGTCTCCATTAATCATAGCAGACCTTAGAAAACTGGCTTATGTACACTTATCCCATTCAAAAAGCATGTGATCAAACAATTCTGGTGGACAGTTAGTTCTATTCTCTGGAAAAACAGAAGTACAGTCAAACGTCTCAGAGGAAGAGATCGCCAGTGGAACATCTACACTTCTGCCTTCCCTTTTCCACTAGCACTGTACAACATTCTAGGGATATATTCAATAATGAATATTGAGCATAATGAAGCTAAAAATCCATCCAACCCTCAAAGAATCCCTGGTCTTTATTTTTCTCTGGGCAGAAACCGCCAGAGGCATCTATTCTGGAAGAGGACCAGATGGTATGACCATGAGCAAAGTGACTCAGCGGCCTCCACTGTGGTGTTCTCTTCAGAATATCCATGAAACATGTAAAACTCCACAGTCTAATTACATTTTACACACAGATACACAAACAAATTAATTAGACCTGAGGCAAATGAAACTACAGATACTTCTTAAAAACAATGGCTTAGGCAATCAGTTGAGCTGCTTAGGAATGGGAGCTACCTACATTAAGTTCACTTAGGTTTAAAGACAGGAGGACCTTATACCTCACTCTGGTTTTGAGCAAAATTAGGTGTAGAATATAAGTACGAACCAGAAAAACCCTCCTCTTCTCATGTCCTCCCCAGCAACAACAACACTGTTTTTTTTTTTTTTGTTTGTTTGTTTTTTTAAAAGACTCTCAGAATCTTTTAAAGGTCATAAGGTTACTACATGTTTCTGTAGATACATCAAAAAGGAAATTATTTTAATTTTTCACCTTCAAAAATGTAGCAAGCATTATTCTAATCCATGGGCGACAGTAAGCAAAGAAAAATATTTTTATTGTCTTATAGAATATTTATACCTTTTGCTAATTATTTTTACTGCATACTCCTGGCTAGTTTTCTTGTGTAAGCACTTTCGACAAATGGAAAAACTTCCTTCTCCCAATGGTTTCTCTTTCAGATCCAGTTCATAATGATGAAAAAATGGAGAGTCCTGTTAGGAAACTGTCTGTATTTAGTTCTGCAGAATACTTTTAGTATACACAGTCAAAGACAAAGAGTAAAGTTTTGTGAGAATTTTTCATCTACATTTAAAATTGTTACAGAGCTCTCTTTTGGATAAAATATAATCTTAATTTCCATTTAATAAAATGCACACACTTAAAATATTTTAACAAAGAATAAAACTTATGTTACATTAAAAAAACAGTCACTTAAAGCATTACTACTACAACAGCAAAAGGTTCAGACAAACAGGATCAAAGAAGGCCATACATACATTTATTCACAAAACTGTGCTCGTTTGAAGACATCACAATAGTGTGTGTTCTTCCAAAGCTTCACACAGCCAACTATACATACTTGGGGGCAAATACCTCATAGAAGGAATTCTGGCATAATTCAAGTAGATTCAAAAATATCTACAATGGCTAGATGAATAGGAACTATCAGGAGTCAAATAACTATTATTATTATACTTCAGTCTTCTGGAAAACTAGACAATCACCTCATTTTTCAAACTAAACTTTAACCACTTCTTAATAGTACCACATGCACATTATTTGCTTGGATCATCTGAGGAGCCATTACAGAGAAAAGAGGCACACATAATCACTATTTTGTAATCTATGGCATAGCTTGTGATTGCTGCTTTGAAAGTTATACGCAGTTCCAAGTTAACCAAATTAATTTAGCTCTTGATATTATCATTACCTTCATCATAGCACTTCTGGCAATAGTTGTAGTTCCAGGTCGTTCATCCCCCACATAAAACTGAACAGGATCTACTGTAGCTGCATTGCGTTTAAACAAAATAGAAGGCGCAACGAAAGAATATCCCTATTAAATTAGAGACATCACAAAAGGACAGAGCTTGAAATTATTGCACGCAGACTATAATATTGAAGAAAGAATTTTAAAAGAAATCAGAATGTTCGTAACACGATACAGAAACTGTAACTGGCTAATTGATGGGCAGCTGTTACTGTGCTCAGTACGAATGGATGTCCTTCTGAAGGTAGTTATATGATTCTCCAAAGTTGTGGATTAAAAAGTAACAATACAAAAATTCAGAGAAATAACGCTAAAAATCTAGTTCAAACTCTTTTGCAGTAGTGACAAAGGTTCATAACTCATATTGGCTGACTTCCCAGAACACCCATAACTTAAGGTATGATACAGTTTTTATGTTGCAATGTAAGCAACAAGCCATCTTAAATGGCAAAACAAAATAAGCTTCATGTTACTGATTTGCCCAGTTTAGGCATAACAAGAACAGCTGTGACTTCCACTGCAGGATGAGTCAGATAGTATTATGACATACATAAAGGCTCTCCATAGTCAGTGCAAACCACACAACTTCCAAAATATGATGCTGTATTCCTCTATGCTCAGTATTAAGTTGCTCAGAATGGGGGCAGAGAAAACAGTTCGAGCTGCTGGTCACCTCTGCAGTTTTTGTTCCAAATTTAAGGCTGCACTTGAGCTGTTTGTCCATTTGACATTCAGACTCTGTAGCCCAAGTAAGGATCATTCTTTAGTAGCATGGAGGAGGTAAGGAAAGCTGCGTTACAGATACACATATGGCAGCCTAGTAATTAGAGCACTCATAAAGGAAGTGAAAGACCTACTTACAATTCTGGAGTTAGTTCCCAGTAATTTTGCAAACACTGAACAAACAGACCTGGGAACTGGCGTTTAAAATTACATATACAATTCCCAGTAACTTAGAAGGTGGGAAAAACAAATCCTGCTATACACTTGGAATTACTTAATAAATGATTTTTTAAAAGAATTAGTGTGAATTCTTAAAATACCTGAAATATTCTTTCTGAAGTCTGAGGGGTTGCTGCAGGAGAATATGTTGGATCCATTTCTGTAAACTCTTCTGCAAAGTTACTGACATCCAACTCATCTCTGATTACTGGTTTAAATGGAGCTGGTACCTTTTTGGCAGCTAAATCATCCCAATTCATATTCTAAACCAAAAAAAGGGAGACTAAATTTGAATGAAATGAAAATTTAACAGAAAATGGTATTAAAGAAAGAGACATCCAGAAACAAACAGTTCTACTTCCTTTTGCTATTTTCCACAAGCAGAAGAAAAAGCATTCAAATTATACCTGGTTAATTTCCTTGGATATATTGTTTATATCACAAATAAGTCTTACCATAAGATGTTAGAGGCTAAATTTCGGCAAATTTCTCCTGACAGTCATTTGGTAAGAAAAGGCCTGATGAAATTTATATTTAACTCCCACAAAAAGAATACAAAGAAGTTTATCAGTGGAGACAAGCCAAACAACTAGTGGGACAACCCTTAAATTTCTTCCTCTATTTCAGAGGAAACACCACTTATATTTTTGTAAGCCATCCAGCAAATGGACAGTATCTTGAACTTTTCATTGGCAATTCCTATGCTTATTTACTAACCCCAGCTTCCACAGCCTTGAGGTGGAGGGCTTACTTAAATAATGGCTACAAATAGGAAGCACTGATATGGTAATTATAAGAAAATGGTCTACCATTGTAAATCAATGGAATAGAAATGAAGTCACGATCAACAAGTGCTGTATGAAGAAAACACCTATCTTCTAAAACAAACACTGAATAAAGGAAGCTAACTCTATATAGATATTTGTCAGAGTCTCGATAAAAGGAAGGACATACAGAAGACATGAGAAGAAAATAAAATGTTAAAAAGCCAAGATACCGTTTATGCTGAATGTTATGTCTAATTTATACTACCAACTTCAAATACTCCAAAATTTATACTAGTTAGAAATATATTTAACTTCAGAAGCACCAGAAATACTTTTTTTTTCCCAAAGAAAGCACACAATTGTAACAGCAATGAATGGAACAGCACAGCTGTTGTACACAAATACATTCCTTCATTATTACTTGAATTCAGATGTTAACAGTGAAATCTGAATTGAGTTAATATCTACCAAACAAGACAAAAGGTTTAATTAGGCAAAGGAAAACACAGAAAAGGAGTTTATCACTAACGGTGAATTTCACCAAGATTCAAATTCACCAGTAGTACTAGCGCAAACTTTATTTTAAAAAAAAACAACACACAACATATAATTTAAGAATTTTTCATTAAACCTTCTGGCTTAAGTAGTATGGTCCTCAGCTGCTCCAGACCGCTGTTAGAAACAAACAGAAGAAACTGGAAAAAACTACTATGCCGTTGTTGTAGCATGCACAAAAACCATACACATAAGCACATGGATATTCTGATTAACTTCAATGCGGTTATTCATGCAATTAACACACTTGCAAGCCACTCTGTTACCAAAACAATGGAATTTCTTTAGACTTGGATATCAAAGGCATTAACATAGAGTAAGTGGTATGTGGGGAAATTTCTTTTTTCTTTACCTGGAAAAAGGGATGCTGTTTGATTTCATCAGCATCAGTTGGACCACAACCTAGTCTCTTTTTGGGGTCTTTCATCAAAAGGCGCTGAATTATATCCTTAGACAGGGCACTCATTTCTTGCGGATAAGGTGGCTCACTTTTTAATATCCTCCTATAAAACAAACAAATTACATCTGGTAATTACTTTGTGTGTTAAGTGTTAAAGTGTTACCATACAAAGGGTAGAGGCTTAACATGCTACAATGTAACCAGAGATAGAAGGACAGAAAATCTGAATCACTTTTTTTTACTTTTTTTTTTTTTTTTTTAAAGGAGCATTGGAGAAAATGAGGACATGTAAACAGGACATTTTTGGGAGACAAATTAAGCAAATTAGGTCAACTTCACTGACACATGAAAAAGAATGTCAGCACGGCTTTCTTAAGGGGCAGTTCTTCCACTGACTCCTTAGGACGTCTTATGAGACAAGAAGTAGGTAGAAGTGATTTGATTGGTGATTCCAAACACCATTTGGATTTACAAGAGGCTTTTAGTAAAATAACTCAGATGTTTAAGGAAATTAATTTGCTGTGTGATAAAGAGAACAGTTCTGGCATACATAATAATCAGTTAAGACAAAAAACAGGGGGTCAGAGTAAATGGTCAGTTCTTGCAACAGAAACTTATGACTATACATTATTTTAGGACTATTATCCCAGGAACTGTGCTGTTGAACAGGATCATAGCTGACCTGAGAAAAAAGGCAAGCAATGAGGAGCATGAGCAAACATTGTCTCATAAGTTGCTGAAGGGCAAGGACAGATGACAAAGAACTGTAGAAGGTTCTCATGAAGCACGGCAATAAAAACAACAAGCTAATTTTCAGTGTACGTAAGGAACTTAATCCAAGAGAGAAAAATAGTCCTATTTTCATTCACAGTGAGCGTGTTACCACCCAAAAGAAATCACAGAGCTACAACATAGCTCCATAAAAGCACCAACTTGGTGCTTGACAGAGGTCAAAAACACAACTCCAATATAAAGAGAACAAAAAGAAAATATATTTTTACCATGTGAGGTTTGCTTGTATCCTTTATATTGTGTGTGGTGCCTGTGCCCTCATCTCAAAAAGAGGCACTATGACTAGAAAAGTTCTAGAGAAGAGTAACAAAATTAATTGAAGACAGAGAATGTGTTTCATATGAAGAACTACAAAGGAGGCTAGGACTCTTAAACTTAGAGAAAAGATGACTTTAGGAGAAGCGGAATAGTGTTCCCCTCAAAATGATGATTGGCAAAAAGAAACTTGATAGGGATCTCACTGTCTCTTTCAATACAAGAACTAGAAGTCATCATATGAAGCCAGTGGAAGTTCAACATCTTGGAAACCTAAGTAGAATCACACTTCAACACCTAGGTTTTCTACATATAGCTCCCATGTTTTATACAAAGAGGCAGGCAAGTTCTCCTTCACCTACTCCAAATGCACATATCAAAGCTAAGAACTCTGAGGGGAAACTGAGAATGCACTTGCAAACATCATACCTCAAAGACAAATGAAAAGTTTAAAAAAGACACAAAGACAATCTTTTAACGTTGTCTATATGCATTCTATCACTGTAGTGACTTCAGGCAGTACAGCACACAGAGAAGGACCTGGAGTGCCTCTGCTAAGCACATTCTGGAAGATTTTGAAGCTACAACAGACTGTGAGATTGAAACAGTAAGGTTTTAGTAGCACTAAAAATCTCAGTTACATTTTGAACTGGTCTCTAATACTGTTTAAGTTGATTACTGAAGGTTGTTTCTATCTTTAAAGAAGAGGAATCCTATGCTAACCACGAAGAAGAAGGAAATATTCAGTCTCTAGAAATCATCTAGTTTTCAAAAAGACTGGATATGAAGGTAAAGAAAACTTTCTTGTTATAAGATGTAATACAGGACACCTTGACAGCAAAATTACTTGATTTACAAAGTCCAAGAAAACCTACAGTATCTTCTTAGGTTGCAAATCACCTCAGTTAGAGGAATCCAAGGAAAAGCATACATCACTTTTTCTGATAAGAGAATCTGAAAGATATATGATAAAGATCCTGAAAAGAGACATGACTTTCAGAAGTATACAAAACAAAACATCCTAAGTCAATATTTTTCAAATCGATTTCTAAAGCAACGGGATTGAGACTGTGGGTTGACCTTAGTCTCCAGAAGGAAATTCTATAGCATTTTCCTCTATGAAAAATGTCAGATATTACAGATGGCCAAATCAGATAAAAATTTGAAAATGTCTCTTAAAACAGATACTGAATGGGGATGATTGCTATTGTGGGTAACAAAGAGAACAAATGAGTACAATTTCTGTCTCTAATGAGAACTGTGGTAACAATGCTGAAAACTGCTAACAACAAGGTTACTGCCTGTGTTGCAGGTTTCTGATTCAAATACAAACTTCCATGTAAAAGAGGGAAACTTGAGCATTGGGAAGTGTATCATCCTGTAACACAAAGTTGCCAGAAGAATCTTAGCCCAAAAAAGTACTTCCTCAGTAACAATGCCAGCAAGTTTCATCCTTCTAATTGCAAATTTCCAACAACAGATTGCCTGTCTTCAGTCAGCCTGGGAACTGCAATCAGATCTACCAGTGATGAGTAGAGCCTGAGCAGACTGTCCCAGTTGAAGCTGAGACAGGTTCGTGAAGCAACTTTTCACACTGCTTGACATTCTGCTCTTCAGGCAGAAACCACTCCTTAAATTCTTGGGGGAAGGAATCCCCTAAAAAGATGTTAACTGTCAAAACAACTAGCATATATGTTTTGCCAATCATGGATTGATATAACACTATTTCACGTAATGGAAAACTTCTCTAGTAAAAGCATCAATAAATTCCTGCCTTTTGATGAGGTTATTGCTTTTTTTATATAATATAAAATTAGTTATATTATAACTATATTTCTATATAATTACTATTTTAATGTATTATAATTACTATATAATTCCTATATTAGTTAATATAGGAAATATTAACAATGCAGTCTTACTTGGCTATGTGAAGAGAAAATTACGATTATGTACAGTGATATCTTCCATGTATTGACTCTCCTAGAGCCCTCTGCACAGAAGGCAGGGCTTTGCCACGCTGTACAAGACGACTCCATGTAAGCTGCATTTCATTTCACAGAATCACAGTATATTCCAAACTGGAAGGGACACACAAGCATCATCGAGTCCCACTCCTGACTCCACACAAGACCACCCAAAATTTAAACCCTGTACTTGAGAGCATTGTCCAAATACTCTCGGGAACCTATTCCAATGTCTGAATACAGGCTGCTGACACACCTTCAGAAATACTCCTGAAGTCAACTGATTACTAATCCATGATGCTCTGAAATGGTTCACAGCTTTATACTGAAGTTGTGTAGAAGGATGCCAATTTCTTTAGAAGTTACAGGAACTACTTACAATTAAGAAATTTAAGTGAAGCTCTAAATACATTAATTAGTACAGAGAGTAAGCTGCCAGAAAAGAAAGACCATATGGAATCAGCATGTCACAAAGCAGAAAACGGTGAAGACTAATCACGTAGCTTGGTTAAGTAAAGGAAGACCAGTTAGTCTGGCTCTAGTGAAGTTCTGTACTAAAAGGTAAGTCATTCAAGGCTGTAATAGTAGTCTCTAAAGTGCTCAGTCAAGGTGGCTGAGTACATCAAGGTCCTTCTCAGGATATCTGTGTTTCTGAAAAGGAGGCATGGCCTTCAGCATCAACCTTTATTTTCTTTTTTTTACCTGATTACCTGTGCTCTGGCTGTACTGAAAACACTTCAAGAGCAACAACTCCTGCACAGAGCAAGGACTTTGTCACTTTAAAATCCTGGATCACTTCCAGGCACTGTATATATGACAAGGCCCTCAAAAATCAGTACCCTGAAATGGATCTGCCTTTCAAGTCAGAACTACAAACCACTCACAGTCAAACTGAAAACAAACACAGCCACTGCCTATGCTTTTGCAAGATGGGGCCCTTTCATGGCTCTGCAGCAATGGAAGTCTACAGTTCTTCAAAAGGAAAGGAAGATTTGAGGAGCAGGGAGAAGAAAGGGGAGAAGGGATACTGGAAACAGACACATAATCTAATAATTCTGTGAAAAAAATTCTAACAAGTTTAGTAATCCACCACACCAAGAATGTGAACAAAAAGCCTTCACAGACAGAGGCTTTTAATATAAGGGAAATCAAAGTATGCACTTAAGTTGTACTTGCCATGAAAGAAAAGTCCTCAGTGCAGTTAAAAAACTATGATAAAAAGAACTGAACACAATCTCTCACCAGAGAGAGTACAAAAGGTATAAACCACACAGTAACTATAGTTTCCAAGGTATAAACCTGGAAAAATCAAAGGCCATGAAAATCATACTTTCAAGGCTAGTGACTGAGTAAGAGAAAACTGAATTCTAAGTCTACTCTTCAGGAATACAATTTCTGTTTAAAGTAACTCTGCCATCAATAAAAAGCTTGTAACAACTTGTATCTCTGCGTCAGCGCCCATCATTTTATCACCATTGGCAACTACAGATATCATCTGATGACATTATCTGCAATTCAGTTTTTCATCAGTTTAGAGAAGAAATGAAACTAGAAAGATCAAAGATATCCACGGAGAGAAGTTGTGTAGTACAGACAAATGTGAAGTATAAACATCAGCCAGAAAAAACGCATACCAAAGGACAACATTAATACACGGGGGAAAAAAGGCAGTAAACTTGCCACAACAACTCTAGGCCAGAAATTAGTTTATTAGTCACCAGAGGATGGATGCAGACTTGTAATTTCTCCTCTTTGAGTTTAGCCACAAATTATCAGAAAAAATAAGATATTCAAGAATGCATAAGGACCTACAAAAAGACAGTCAAATCCTGAAGAACAAGCATCTAAAAAGTTTTCTGGTTTTGGAGACAAACTATATGCCGTAAAATTGTATCCAAGGCTCTCTCCAAAAAAAAAATAAATAAAAAATAATTAGAGTCCCATTTATTAAATCTTGTAGTCAAAATTACCCATTCAGACATGGTAGAAATCAGCAAAACTTCTAACTTCAAATAGGTTAGAAAGAGTTAATTTAACTCCATTATGACAGAGAGGGCGAAGTCTGGAATTTTGTTTTGTTAATGGATTCTTCTCCCCATCAAGAACTACTTTTGCAGGTGGTTCTATGAGTTTCCTGTTCTGGTAGAGACCTAGAAATCAACAAATAAGTCTCAACCTTCCAAAAAATTTTCTGAATTTATAACAGAAGTTAATCAATCATCTAAGTAGCCGATGTATTTTCTGTTACCCTTTATAACTTCAGATATCAAGAGACTTCAGCAGAGAGTCAGAATCACAATAATCATATTGAAATAGGAGCAAGACTCTTGTTATTCTGGACTTCCAAATTGATCTTAACAGCTGTTACTAGTTTGCACAATTTTAGCCCTCAACTCTCAGCCTCTCCCAAGAGAAATCCAGTCATAGCAAACATTTCCGAGAGAGAATTTGGTAAGGTATTTGGGGCAATCTTACTGCTTTGTCTTTTTAAAATGCTCCAGTGTTTTTCACATGGGGACTGAAAATAAACATTTAAAGATTACCAGATGTAAGGAAGCTGACAGTCAAGAAAACCTGACATGTAAAATGTAAGAGTGGTGCAAGTTATTTAATTTCCATATGCATCATACTCATTTTTTCTCAGAAATCTAAGTATGGCTAGAAAGGATCACATTGTTTCACGTTACACACTGACAAAATAAATACAACCTGTGAGAAAAAGGTGGGGGCAAGGTTCATCCTGATAATTCAAACTTATAAATGTGATGGAAGGGTCTCGCAAGGGTTGACAAAAATCTCTCTAGCTAAATATGTTACATTACGTATCAAGACATTGAATTTAGTAATTCTATTTACATGTAATTTCATGTTTCATTTGACTTCCCTTTTAACGGTAAACATTCAATGGGGCTGGACAGCACAAAGCTGTGGTTTGTTCCACTGCAGCTTAAACAAAACAGGTCTTTCATAAAGTTCAGCATTAGTTTTTTAACCTCAGCAGATCACTGAACTAACCTATCTGCTTTCAGACATCATTCGGTTAAATAGAACCGGAACACATGAAGTATTACCCTGGTAGCTCTTTCTTCCTAAGTTTTAGATTAAAATTCTCACTAAACACATATTATGGCACAAGCATCACTCTGTGAGCAAGCACACAGAATATGCTGTTTTGAATCTTACCTAGAAATCTCTGCTTGAGAATTCTTCTCTCCATCAACCGTAAATGGTGATGCTCCAGTTAGCAATTCATACATAAGAACACCAACACTCCACCAATCAACAGCCTATAGAACAACAATGATTATATAAGTCATGATGCAGTAAAGTAAAATCATTAACAAAAGGAGGAACAAAACAAGCAGCCAGTAAACAGCTAGCAAAAAGAACAGCCCACCTATCTCTATAAAGGCAAACCTGGGCACAACATAGCTTAAAGGATTACAGTAATGACTAGTAGTATTTTCTACACTAAAATAACTTTATTTTGAAAGCTATCCATTCAGCTTCTTCAAATATTTTCTCAATCTGAAGTCTTTCCACTAGCCAAAAAAGTTTCATTTTGTTTTCCCCAGAATTAATTTTCATTTTTACCACTGTGAAATGACAGAGAAATGAAAATAAGAGAGGAACCTAAGGCTTACTAAGAAGTAGTGGACCTGAGCTTTTAGGAACTTTGGAAAAGCAATGGTTAGGTCTACAGGTAACAGATAATCAGGACACCTTAAAATGCTATAGAATTTCACCTTACATTCCACAGAAACACATGATCTTTGGCTTCAAATATACTCATCATATTATTCATATCTCTGACACCTCAGAACTGGTTTTTTTTGTTGTTGTTTTTCTTGTTGTTGTTGTTGCTTGTTTGGCTCTGGTTTTTTTTCTTTTTTTTTTAATGTAGTTGCATGTTAAGTGCTTTAGGATAATCCCATCCTTAGCTATATTCTATCTGATTTTGTTAATTTCAATACTTGAAGGAGGCTATACAGTTTCAAGGATAGGTAGTTATCCGGAGGTAGAAGTTTTGTAAGAGGAAATAATTTTCTGAGGTAAAATGCTCAAATTGTCTCTGCACTCTCATATCCAGCATCACTTCTAAAACTTTTTTAATTACAAAATAACTGTTCCTTGTCCATAAATATTTTTTTTCTCTTTTGTAAGAAAATGAGGATCTGCAGAACCCAAACTAAACTTAAAGATACTGGAGCAATTTTTTAATACAAAAAAGATAGCTATGTAGAAGAGATTACAAGCAAAAACACAGATTTACCAAGAGCATATCATACCAACGCAATATCATTTTCTATTTTTAAACTGGGTTGCTAGATAAGCAGTAAAGACAAAATATTCTAAAAACTTTCTAACACTGAGCCACATGACACTGCCAATGATGAGCCAAGAATTTGTGATGTAAACAATTGTCAGCAAATATATAACTGAAAAATCACCCTTATTTAACAGCTGCCAATCGTTTGGCATCAAACTCTTGAGCTATTTCTTACAGTATATTATATAGCTCTGTTCTGTACCTCATTAAAGTACCAAATAGAAGTAATCGAAGATAACAGAGATCACTCTTAAAATTAGCAATAGAATTGAATTGTAAGCACTTGAGAAAAAAAACACAACTCAAAAGTGACTCATGCATTGCAGAGATGCTCTGAAATCGGCAAGATTAAACTGAGGCGAAATAGAGACTGCAGGAAATTGATCTTAGATTCATAAATTGGAAAAATTCCATTTTTAATAATGATTAGGCAAGCAGTACTGTAGAAGATGACTAAGTCATTTGAAATGACTAAATCAAATGAAAAGAAATTATTTTCTGTTTTATGTTTAATAGAAGAATCAGGGAAGTAATTGTTCTGCTGGACTTGAAACTGCCAACACTTTGTCAAAGTACTGCGCCCTCTGTAACACTCCTACCTGAAAAAATATTACAGACAAACTCATGAAAAGAGAAGCAGAATGAACAGAGAGAGAAGAAAGAACCTTCTAAGGCAAAGTCAAACTGAGTCCAGTAATCTAGGAAAAGGAGATGGAGGGTGACATAAAATTTTCCAGTGCTTAAAAAGTCCATTATAACGATGAACTGTGATCAACTGTATTCAAGGAACCTCAATAGAAAAACAAGTAAACTCAATCTACAGCAAAATATCAGAGATGAGATATTCTCAAAAATTTCTCAGTATAGTAAGCAATCAGAAAAATTTATCTAGGAATACTGTAAAATTCTTTCTGTGGAGTAGGGTTGGGGAGGTACCTTGTCTCAGATATCATCTGTGAATAATGGTCATCTTAATCTTTGCCATCAATTACTGGCACTGTAATTCATATTAAAACTTGATCCTCAAGCTAAACAGAATTAATTTTTGACAATCTGAGAACATTTCCCAAACCTACTTTAATAATAAGCTTAAGACTTCAAGAAAGACAAGACTTACCTGATGTACAACTGTAAAAGTTGTACAGAATGTACAGAAGTTGTACAGCTGTACAGAAAAGTGTACCAGAATTATTCACAAAACACTTATTTTTCCACTCTGAGCTAAATAGTTTTTAAATAAAAGGAGGTAAGTGTGAGCAAATTTTCTTGTCCCATTATGCATTTAGAATGAGATTTGAATAGAACAAAAATGAGTCTCAATAGCTTTAGAAATATGCCTTTAACTTAGACTAAAAAATAACTTCAGAATAAAAATAAATTATATCAATGTTTTTAAATAAAGGCAATAATCTATTTTAGGACAACCTGAAACAACGCATGTTTTCAAGTAAGACACTATCTCATTCTGTACCAAGAAAACTCAAATTGAACAACAGCGTTGCCAGAAGAACTAACTTTTTTTTAAGTAATAAGCTTAGATAGATAGAACGTACCTTATCGTGGCCTGTATCTCCCCCTCTTACAATATCTGGAGCCATGTATTCTATTGTTCCACAGAAGGAATATGCTCTCTCATTCTAGCAAAAAAATAAATAGATAAAATTCGTATCAAATAATTATATTGTAAAATCATATGGGACAAATATGGCTAATGTTCCAAGATGCTGGCAGCAATTCTTCTCCACATAGCTCAGAACTACTAGCTAAATAATATGCAGAGCTGCATCACACAATGCTACAGAATATTTAGTCTTCTATAAAAAAACAAATGTCGTAAGTTTCTGTGGTAGTCTAACAAACACATTAAAAAAAAGTATTAATATTTAAAAAAACACACTCCCACTAGTCTAAATGATCTATACATTTCAAAACTACACAGTATTCCCCAAGGCAATACAGGCACACATCCTGAAGGCTGCAATACCGATTCTCTAACCAACAAATGAAACCTTTAGGTTAAAAAGAGCATTTCGTTGTAAGATGCACAACTTGACTAAATTAGATAAAAGATCCTTCGGGTTCCTCATATTTAGGAATCTATTATGACCTCTAGAAAAGTAATTTCCTTTTGCGACACACACAAAAAAACCACAACATTCTCTCAAGAAGAGACTTGGAGAGCGAGAGACAAGAGAGAGAAAGTGAAAGACAGACAGAGTTGTAAATTTAATATTATTCTATACACTGAAATTATTGTTTTGATTATGTTCAAAACTAAGCTGCTTTCACAGGCATGTATAATTGTTCCCTGTTAGCCATTTACCTTTGAGGTCAACATGAGGTCATGCTGTACCTTGCTAATGACGAAAGCACATGTGTTTGGGCCATGCAACTTTGTTCCTCCCTTATCCTTCAAGCTTCTAGCATTTTGGGGAGAGATCCTGACAGGTCCTTTAAAGAAGAGCGTTCAAAAAAGCAAATATTTCAAAAGTCAGGTTTTACATTTGTAGATTCAGATTTGGGGTTTAAAACAGGTGCTACATAAAAGAATGTACTGCACTCATGAGAGGAAGCCTCTAAAACTAGAAATAGTGCTCAGGGCTATCATGAGGCAATAAAAATCAAACAGTCCAACAGCATATTATTAAACTGTATTTATTAAAATACATATACTGTGACTGGTGGGGGGGGTTGGCAAAATTCTGAGTTTAAAATAGTTCTGGGCCTCATCTGGTTCAAATATAAACTTGAAATATTAACTTTTGAGACAAAGCCATAAAAATAAACTTTTCATAGCACTTTGTTTTGACAACTACTATTTCTCTTTTATTGTCTTTTTCAGAACCTATTATCTAGAAGAAAAATCCAGAAGCAAAACCAAAACATAAGAAATTCCTAGCTCTCTGTCCTGGCATTAGGCAACATAAAGCTATTAAGGTATCACTGTTCACTCTTCCTTCAGCTGAGGGAGGAGGGACGGAGGAAGGGAAGGGAAGGAAGGAAAAGAAAAGGGAGTAAAAAATACCAAATGAAACCTTCCTTCACTTGCCACCTGCCCAAAGAGTAAAGACAACGCAGCCAAGCCGAGCTTTACAAAAACACCGTATAATGTTGATACATCCAAGAAACTGATGATTACTATATCATTTAGTTAGCTGCAAATTCAGTAAATTGCCTTCAACATTATGGGGTTTTTGTCTCCATAGTGTGCAGTAAAACTAGGCTTTGAGGCACTATGATGACAAGAACTGGGGAGGTGTATATGAAGGTATACAGTGGTACAGCAGAACCCTTCTGATCTCAGGTATCGAGCACCGGAATATACCACGTGCTGGTAAGAAGGCTCAAAGACAACACTTCAAAACATACAAAATAACAACCAATATTTTTTGATGAACAACTACAACCCTTCAGAATTACCAATTATATATAGGATTTTCCATTATATTAACTTTCTAGCTTTTTTTCTAGAAAGCCAAAAATAACTATTTAATATCATCTTTTACCATTTAACAAATTTTATATTTTAATATGAAATACTGAATCTCTAAAATAGTATCTGAAAATTAGTTTTTATTTCTTTTTAAAATTCATTTCTGAGGTATCTTTTGTTGTCTGTTGCAGAATTCAACCTTAAGAATTCCCAAGATAATTTGGAAAGCTTAAACATTTGATTTTTTATCATTTAAAATCATTTCTTATAATTGAATTTCAACATAAAAAGTCATATTGTAAGTGACAAAGAGCTCTTTATAAATTGAAAGCACTCTGGGATACATTTCTAATGAGGTTCAGTAAGGTTCTATTCCACATAGATAAGTACTTGCATCCTTCAGTTCTTGCTTCCTTTTCAGTTTAAAAGCGGTCTACTGCTGAAATGTCAAGGCTGAACAGAGCCAAGAAAAGGAAAGCAGATATTCATCATAAGCAGAGTTCTTAGCAAGAAATTAAGTAGTAAGTTGTAACTCAGCATTAGGTAAAAAAACAAAGGGAACCACTGAGCATTTTCTTCATACTCAACACTGATTTTCCACTAAATACACTAACTGTGATATTCCAGAATCCCTGTTGGAACCAACTTCTGACTGTTGCAAGGAGACCATAAAGAAAAGACACACACCAACTATTTATAGTTTCTTAGCTAACCACACAAAAAAAGCTGAGAGGACTCCAGCATTCCCAGAACATTAAAAAATAGCTGACTAAAAGCGAAACATTCTGCCTCCATTGTAAATTGGCACTGACTTGCCTTCCTAAGATACTGCAGAAATCACTGTCTTCAGACAGCTGAAGTCACAAAGTGTGGATACTTCTTTGTTAGATACTCCTCCAGCTAGGCTGTGTTTTGTTAAGCTACAAGGCACACCAACTACCTCCAGCTGTTACTTGCTGAACACTATTTTTGTAGTGTTACATTTCACCAGGATTACTTACACAACTTTGTCACAGGGAGTCACTAGTAGTCTTTACTAGTATGCATTACACACAGGTTTAAAGACATTTTTTAAGAAGGCTATCTCCAGCAAAAACATTGTTTCCTTTTTTGTCCACTCCCCAGCGCAAGTGAGAGAGAGGAGGACTGGGCAGAGTCCAGTGAAGCACCGCAGAGACAGTTAAGAGATGGGAGCAACTCTCCTGTGTGGGAGGGCTGGGAGAGCTGAAACTGTTCAGCCTGGAGAACAGACATCTCAGGGGGCTCTAATCAACATCTGCCTGAAGGGAGGGTGTAAAGCTGGAGCCAGGCTGTTTTCAGAGGTGCCAGGACAAGAGGCAAAGGAGACAAACTGCAATGCAGGAGGTTCTGTCTGAACACAAGGAAGAATTCTGCTATGAGAGTGACTGGCACCGGCACAGGCTGCCCAGAAAGGTTGTGGAGTCTCTGTACTAGGAGATATCCAAAAGCTGGACATGGCTCTGGGCAGCCTGCTCTGGGAAGCCTTTCTTGAGCAGAGGACTGAGCAAGGTTCACCTTGATAGGCAGGCAGTTCTCTCTTGAATTTAGTAGAGGGATGGTTTAACAAAGACAAATTACATTCCCATAACATTTATTTTTTGAAATGAGCTAAACACTGATTTCATGGATGTGCCTAGATGCATTTTCAGAACATTTCTAATAAATGCTTTAGTATTACATGAGATATATCTCAAACTTTTCCTGCTCTACATGTGGGAGGAGTAGACCTCTAGGTTTTCCCACTCCACTTACGGCAATATGAAAAAGGTAGAGCACAGCCCTCTAAGTTTCTTGCAATCACTCTGCCTAATTCGAGTGCTCTAGTGAAGCATAACAGGAGATACTTTCATCACCACATCTGCATGACTTCTGCAACCTTTCCACCAGAATACCTGCTTCTGCATCCCATCTTCCTTTTCCCTGATCAAAAAAAGAAATAGTGTATTCGTCTTCCACACAGGAAACATTATCAGCACCTAGCCACAGAGCAGCTTTAGGACAGGAAATTAAAACCCTGTGACTGTCCAAGATGGAGAGGTGCAATGTGGGTTATCATTCATTCTGGAAAAGTCACTTTGACAAAAAAAAAAAAACAAAAAAAAACCAACCAGCCTGAGAGCAGTATTTTCCTTGCTAAGACTATGTAGGTAGACCACAAATTACACTATTTCCAGAGTTAAAAAAAAAAAGAAATCTCGCCCCAGAATTCAAACAACAGTGCTGACAGAAGAACGGAGATCTTGCAATGTCATGCTCTTGGTGACCTCGTGGTATTATTACTTAAAATCAAGGAATGCTAGGCAGGCATTAAAGCTATCTCAAGCTCCAGAAGAGACGAGTAAACCTTTCACCTTACAGAAAGAGGACTTAGGGCATCCAGAGATCTGTGATAAGCTCTCCAATCAAGTGAAAAGGCACATATTAACTTTAGCAAAAAAACAAGAGGAAGAAACTCCATTTCTCTGCAGAGACTAAGCAAGCTCATCACATCTATGGGAAAAGCCCGACAAAATAGGCTTCAGAGCTTGACTGCCTGTGATTTTATCTCTGAACTGTGGATGTGGGTATAGAAAGCATTCGTGTCTTAAAACAGTCATTCTATCATTTGCAGATATTATTTAACATTTGGATATATTACTGCCTTTGAAGTACTTCTTCACATCAACAAATGACATTCAAAGAACACGTGCCACTGCTTCAACAAACACTTGGGTCCTACAGTCCTATGGCTTATTTTATTCACAACAGCCTTTGTGCAAACATATTTTAGCCAGAGGATTAGCCAAGTATTCAGTGAAGCCATTCTTTTCAGCATTCACAATTAAGACCCACTTCTCCAGCTGCATGAAAGGTCACCTTTGAAAAAAAGAAAAAAAAAAAAACAGATTGCTTCTGTTCTCCAACTATTTTATGTGCAAATATGTTGTTCTTAACCAAGATGGGACTTCTACTCTGAACATCATATGCGATGCATTCTGAAGACATACTACTATCGCTCCTTTGAGATATGAAACTTCTAGTCTTCTCCAAATGTTCTTTAATGCTATATATGTGTTTTCTAACACGAACGCCTTGCTAATAAAAACTGTGCTAGGACAGACAGAAAAGGCTTGGTTAAACCCTGGAGTACATAATTTCTAGTGCAAGAATTTCAAAAAAATTCAGAAACTACAGAGTATTAGGCAAAGGCCACTTCATTTTTAAATTGTCTTGGACTTTAATTTCCTTGGATTCTGGTTTTATATAAAATATTCCAGGAATGCAATTCAATAGCTTAAGAATTACTGTTTCAGTACATCCTCTCTATAAAGACAAAACAAAACCTAGAAACACTAAGTGCTGTTGGTCAAGAGAATGCAAAGACAACCTCCAGAGCCAAAATGCAAACTCTGATGGCATATATCCTGTCAGCAACAAACACCTTTTGTAGTTACGGGCCAAAACCTGAAACTGCATCTTCCTTAAATATTGTTGGTTGGTGCTGTGGTATTTCTCTTTAAGTACATATAATCAGTCTCCAAATCACCAGAGTTTTGTGCACTTGGCCCTCGCTGGTAGATTTTTAATTAAGGCACAAAACATGGGTTATATCTTGATTGTGAAAGCAATGCCAGTTTCCTCAAGATTTTGCAAGATAAACTACCCTTCAGTCGCTACTGGATAATAACTTAAAGCCAAGTCTTTGATATATTTCATGTAAACTGTCCATGATATTATGTATTAAAAAATATTGAATTCAGAGAAAAAAAAAGAACTCTTAAAAATATTAAAAATCATTGAAAATGCTTAAAAATAATTGATAGGAAGGGGAAAGGCAATTTTTATGGCTGATGAAAATATTATGCTTATGAAAAAGCATAAAAACTAAAAGAAGTTTCACTAACTAAGTCATCTGTAGAGAAAGGCAAGCATTGTTGTGTAATGCAGTGTTTTTTGTACCAATTTTTCATGTGAAATCTGCATCTGAGTACACCTAGTTACACAAAGCAGGAAGGTGCAATGGAAGGGAACCAGGTAAGCCAGACAGAAGCTAGCTGAAGGGATTCCAGGCTGCTCTCAGGATTGACTCTTCACAAGTTAAAAATTCTAAGAAATCATCAGTCCAGACAAATTACTTATTGCTTTGTCATATTTTTGTAATGGAGAAATAATGGAATTATTATGCATTTTTTTGGCTGTGTTCTTCCACAGATTTCAGCAACATTCCAATGAAATTCCTAGTCTCGTCCAAACTTGTTAGCTGCCAAACCAAAGTACTTCGTTCATTTCATCAGACTTCACCATTATGAAGGTTACAAAAATGCAATGACCCAGCAAGACAAGAAAAATTCTTACTGCTGTTTCAGGTACTCTGAAATTACATGGCAAGTTAAACAAGGTATTTAAATCCAATACAGATACAGTCTTTCTACTTAAAGTGAAAGTCAATCCCTATCACAGAAGGGATAAAATTTATCATATCAACTAGGTATATAGATGAAAAATCAAACAGATGACAACCATAGTTTAGCTAAAATTCTTCATGTCTTCAGTGTTCTCTTTAAGAAGTCACCTAACAGATTATACCTCATGTGAACCTGTGCACAAATAGTACAAGCAACTACTCATGGAAGTTTCAAACTTCCATGAAATACTCAGAGCTGTAGATAAATTCTACCACTGTTCTATGAAAATGTCTCTCTCCTACAATAAAGTGGAAACAGTCTGCAAGCAATATATACAATGACAAGATGTAAAATTTCAGACCAACCTTTTGGAACGGCTTAATTTGTGACCAAAACAAAGACCTTGTTGTGACTTCTATTTCATGAATAAGCATTCTAGCAAATGCAAACTTGTAATCTTGATTGTAACAAATAAGTATTATTTACAACCCAAGTGTTCTCTGACAGTGAATAACTCACATTACCAGGAGCATGGCATGTGATCATTTCTTGGAGATGAAAACGACAAAGAAATGTCACAACAGAATAAGGTGTGCAAGTACAGAGGGATCATATTGAGTAGAAATGAATGTCAGACATCAAAAATTCTGCAACATAGAACCACAGAATGGTTCCGGTTGGAAGGGACCTTAGAGATCATCTTGTTCCAACCCCCCTGCCATGGGCAAGGACACCTCCCACTAGACCAGGTTGCCCAAAGCCCCATCCAGCCTGGTTTTGAATACTTCCAGGGAGGGGGCATCCACAACTTCTCTGGGCAACCTGTTCCAGTGTCTCACCATCCTCACAGTGAAGAATTGCTTCCTTATATCTAGTCTAAATCCACCCTCTTCCAGTTTATAACCATTACCCCTTGTCCTGTTATTACCTATCCTTGTAAAAAGCCCCTCTCCAGCTTTCCTGTAGGCCCCCTTCAGGTACTGGAAGGCTGCTATCAGGTCCCCCCACAGCCTTCTCTCCTCCAGGCTGAAGTGTCCTAACTCTCTCAGCCTGCCCTCGTAGGGGAGGTGCTCCAGCCCTCTGATCATCCTCGTGGCCCTCCTCTGGACCCACTCCAACAGCTCCACATCCTTCTTGTGATGGGGGCCCCAGAACTGGACACAATACTCCAGGTGAGGTCTCACGAGAGCAGAGTAGAGGGGCAGAATCACCTCCCTCGACCTGCTGGCCACGCTTCTCTTGATGCAGCCCAGGATCCAGTTGGCCTTCTGGGCTGCAAGCACACACTGCTGGCTCATGTTGAGTTTCTCACCAACAGACACCCCCAAATCCTTCTCCTCAGGGCTACTCTCAAGCCATTCTCTGCCCAGCCTGTATGTGTGCTTGGGATTGCCCCGACCCACGTGCAGGACCTTGCACTTGGCTTTGTTGAACTTCATGAGGTTGGCATGGGCCCACCTCTCAAGCCTGTCCAGGTCCCTCTGGATAGCACCCCTTCCCTCTGGCGTGTCAACTGCACCACACAGCTTGGCATCATCTGCAAACTTGCTGAGGGTGCATTCGATCCCACTGCCCATGTCGCCGACAAAGATGTTAAACAGCACTGGTCCCAGTACCGATCCCTGAGGAACACCACTCGTCACTGGTCTCCATTGGGACATGGAGCCATTGACTGCAACTCTCTGAGTGTGACCATCCAGCCAGTATCATCACAGACATCACAGTATTATGATTCTTCCTCCACCTAAAGCAAGATGGTACATTTTGAAATCATGTTCGAGTAAAAGAAAAAGGACCTGCAGGGATGCAGTGCTTCTGGCTCTCAAGAAGCTCAGCAGACACGGTTGCTTGCTAGACAACAAACCACAAGGAGGAAAAACACAGATTTTTTCATTCCTGAAGTCATTAGAAACTTCTGAAATGCCTAAAGTGGTAGAGCATTTCTAGGTATGAACAGATGCTGGTACTTGTAGTACAGAAACTCCACCGTTCCTCATTTGTCTAGAAACCTCACATGGTGAAATGTAATGGAGTAAAGCTGTGTTCTATAACTGCTTATACCTCTAAACAAATATTAAGTCTAAAGTTAACTCTGTTAAAGTTACTTTAACAAAGGAAGACAGAATTTCTAGGTTCCAATAATTAGATCCTCTCTGGGCTCTGTCACTAGCGTAGCAAATAACATTAATTAGAAATCAATCAGAATTTCTAGAACACAAAAGACAGTAACATTGTTCATTTAATACAACCATGAGTGCACATTATTAGAGTTCTGAAAGGCAGTAACTTAAGTTTTAGCTTCAAGCAGTGTAAGCAATGAAAATTTTCCTAGGATAATTGTGTTCAAGATACTCAGCATATCGACAGGTTTTGCTCTTTCCCCACTCCTAGGGGTTAAGTCACCTGTGTTCAAGATCACCTCTGACACAGTGTCACTGAGTAACCTGTGTTGGAACCTTCTCAGAGCCATGACGGCTCAGCAGCAGGGAGCGGGCCACATTACTAGCTGTCCCAGGCTGCATATGCCTGGCGTAGACTGTTGCTTCTGTAGCTGTTACTTCTACTCAGGACCAAAACTATCATCTTGTGAAGGAGACAGAGGACAAAGAACAAAGATGGGAGAAACATTTAGTGGTTTGCTAGCTAGACCGCTCTACTGCATTTGACAAAATCCTAATGAAGATCATAGTACTACAGCAAAGGTTTAGACTAGACCAAGAAGAGTTGGAATATTGCAGGTCAAAGGACCATTAGTGTCACCTCAAGAATTAATTAATAAAAAATAAATAAGGTCATCTAGAAATGATGAAAGGACCCTACCATGGGGAGTGTTCCTACTTGAAGGACCTAGTTAGGTCAAAAGTACCATGTTGGATATTATACTTCATGCCACAGATCTAGACCAACTAATGAGTTCTGCATCCAAAACAGACATGGAATCAGACCAACGAATGTTTCAAGCAAGAATGAGACTTGCCTGCCAGCCGCTGCCATCAGAATAGGCACTTACAAGAGGTGGAGCAAGAACAGCTAAACCCTACCAATGAAGGTACCACAGTTCAGCTAAGAAATGAGCAACTGCTACAGCTGTGGTCCCAACACATAACCCAATGGAAGGCTAAGCCCTCATTTAATATGAAATGTCATCTAATATTGAATGAAGATTCAAGGAAATTTTATCACAGGTTTAGACCATGGCTATGTCTGCTTCTGCAGTGCAACATAATTGCAATTCTGCAAGGAATTTCTTTAAACCAGTTACTAATAATGGATTTGTAAAGCAAATAAGCAAGAGAAAAAAAGCAAGAATCCCACTTCTGCAGGCAAAAAGAAATTCAGAAACAGTACCTTATCGTGTGGGAGGAGTGCAACTATATACCACTTTCATCCCTGATGGACATTTTGTACTGGGTTCTTCACAAAATTCCTGGGTTTGGATGACTTGTTTTCTAAAACATCATCTTTTGATACGAGAGTAAGAGTACCAAAAGAAAGAAGAACAGAGTAGAAAGCAAAATCTGAAAAAAATCCCTCTTGCTTCAAACAGAGGCAAAATTACAAGTTATAAAAGAGAATTCATTCTGCAAAGAACTCTACTAGCTACCACTGTAAAGCTTTCAAAAACTTTTTTAAAAAATAAAATGTAAATAAAAAAGCATAGAAAATGTTCAAAACACAGTTATAATATCAGAGCAGCAAATGTAAAAGGAGGAGGAGGAACAGCAGACAATTTTGCTCCAATTTAATCCATCTGGTTATATATTCTTTTTCACATAGCCATAAATCTCTGGTCATACAAATTTATCACGAATGGTTGCCCAAGTTTCATTGAAATTACCTGTTTGCAAGTAGTTAAATAGGCAAAAAAACTTATAAGAACAAAAAGATCAGGGAGGCTGGTGGGTTTTACCCCCAAAAGGTTACCTTTATTTCCTCTGCAAAGCAGAAACAGAGTATTTTCCAAAGTTGACCAGCAACATATTATTCTGTGACGTGATAGAAGATAGTAGACTATCTACAGACTATCACACAGGTCAGTATTTCTCCCCAAAATGTCATTTTTAAGTGGCATATTATGATAAGAAAACAGTACATTAGAGCCATAACTGCAAGAAATTACGATCTGTCTTGCAAAAACCTCTTAATGGCACCATGAGATTTTGGCATAAAAACCTAGACAGAATATATTTTGTGCTCCAGTCTTCTGCTTTATTGTTCCATGCTAGAAAAGCACAATTATCTTTGTGATCAGATTGTTGTCTGATCACTGATGACCTTGTTCTGCAATGAAATGAGTCCTACCCTGCAGTTACGTGATTTTAGAATGTTTGGTATGTTATTCTATGATTCTATAGTTCTCAATAAACAATTTCAGGATACTTGAAAAAACAACAACAGTACATCAATTAAAGCCAAAAATTTTACTTAACATTGTTTCAAACCCTTTTCAGAAACAAGGGTAATAATGAATGATTGTCCTGACAGGATCTATAACCTATGCTAACTTCTGGGGACTAACTTCACTATTCACACTTCACTCATGTAAATCTACTACTTAGAACTGTGCTGCATTTACAGCAGTGAATAACTCTTGAGCCAAAACACAAGCAGTTATGGTAAATCATCAGCAGCGCAGATCATTTTAACTCATTTTTGCAACAGAATACTCAAGGTTGAGAGCAAGCATTATTTCAATGATGAGACATCTTCACTTCAATTGGGCAATTATGATTTTTATAATTAAATGTATAGCTAATCTACTAAGTCATTCAAGTGAGATGACAGTTCATATTGCACTAAATGAAAGTCTTATTGTAGTCGGTTTCCCCACTGTTCCCTCTGTTCGTGACTACTTCTGTAGTGCTCTAAGAATGTGTATGAGTCTTCCTACTTCATCTACCAAAATCCACAGGCAGCTAACAACCTTTTCATCATTTGTCCTTTAATGAAATATTTTAAGATTACATACTAATTTTCCTTCCAGAGCAAAGTGTTCACTCAATCAGCCAATAAACTAAAACAGCAATTCAATAGTGAAGAGCATCAAACAGTTCCAACTACATTTGCAACTCTGATCAAGAGATTTTTGGATGAGAAAGAAATCATGTATCTAAATTATTCACAGAATCACATTCACACTACGTATTATAAACAGAACTACACAGATAACCAATTGACATGTAATTGCAAAAACCAGACGATTCAATCATCCCTCATCTTAGTAATTATGAAGGTACTTGTGTTCTGTGTGCTCTCAGAAACATTGTTTGAAGACTGACAACATTCAGTAATTGCAGCACAACTTCTTTCATCTTTATTAAGCAAACACAAAAATTTCAAAACAAGCCTAAGCAAATGCAGATGTGTACCAACACAGCAGACTTGAGCATTCCACTATACTCTGGAAGAAGAATGTATTAAATTAAAATTGGAAAGATCAACCTTAATTCATCATTGCAGCTAAGACTGCAAGTGCTACAAAACTTCATACCTCAAAGTTACTACTCACTGCAATTTTTCCAGCTCTTACCTAATTCCCTTTTGTGGTTAGACTAGTCAAACCATTGGTCTTCATGAAATATTAAGTATCATTTGGATATCAGAAATTATTTCACACCTAAATAACCTGTGATACCAAGAAAAACTTCCAGGAAACAGAATCCTGTGATACTGTGAAAATTCTTTATTCAAATACTTCATTCAGGCCAGATTATTTCTTCTTGCATGCAGACACAAGCATATGGACTTTTTTTTTTTTTTTTTTAAAGATAAACAGTATCATAAAATGCTTAAACAAAGTGTAAGAACATGCATGTTTTAGAGCTTCTGAAAACACACCACTTTCAGGTTGGATTTATAATTCTTATATGTTCTAAGTACTTTCCCATAATAACTGGGAAACAGAATATTTGGCAATGCAGTCTGGTACTCTTCATACTCAGATTTCAGTAGCTTCATGGCAGAAATCAGTAGGTATCTGTTTTCCTAAAAGCCACATGCATTTGCTTCCTTTCACTCAAATAGTGCTTAGGAAAAGCAGTTCTCCATCTCTTTATGGTCAGTTAATCTGCTATAGTTATTTTTATCAAATGATTGTGTGTTTTTTATTATAAAACTTCCTTTTAGATTCTAGACTGGCCCAGATATCTGGAAATATTTAACAATCAACAGATTAAAGCCAGGATAAAGAAAATATTGGACTATGATGCTTCCTAGCCAGTATCTCTAACTAAAAAACCATCTGAAATTCATAAATACATGGTAGTAGAATTTTCTCTGATAGTTCCAAATATAGCGTATGTTTGCAACTTCTGATAACTTGATATATATTTTTAGTAACCTAGATATATCTTGTTTCAGAAAATACACTCCAAAGTGAGGGGAGTTACTAGAATAAATTCCACCTGCACAAGCAAGCTTCCGTAGCTGTAGAGAACTTGCAAGCAGCAGAGTGGACTGGGAAAGAAGTGTGAAGACAGGGAAGAAAGGAAAACATGCTAGCATTTGCAATGCAGTTGCAAAAGTCTACTCTTTTCTTATTTGACTTGTGCAGTTGTGTACTTTTAAATAAGAGCACTATCCAATTAGCATGAAAACAAGTATAAGACTATGTGATTATATAGGCAAAAAATTACTTCTTGTAACTACATCAGATCAGAAGTATAAATTAACAGGTACCTTCTGCAATGTGAATTGTGTTCTAGTAGCAGCTGAACTGTATACAGAGCACAACATGAAATATTAATTCCTGCATGTAAATAGGACATTCTAATCACGTTCATGTTTGGTATCTAAATTACAATAGCAAACACAAAAACTGTAGTCAAGTGCAGGAAATTTCGTAGGTTCTGAAAGGTAACAATGAAATTGCATTTACATTTCTCCCTCAAAGACACACTAGAAATGTTTAGCTTTTTTAACAGAAAATAATATGTAATGAGAACGAGAAGAAAGTATGGGTAAATGAACACATTTCTGAGGTATATGCTGAAAACAGAGTGAATTACAGTCAGAGAAAGAAACATTGAATGACCGAGCAGTGAAATTGCACTGTTTTAAATTACTGAACAAAGAGGAATCAGATTCCAAGTGTGAAGAAAAGTAGACCAGCATCTCTGATGCTTATCCAAATCCTCACTTTTTCTTGCGCTGTTTATAAAGAACATCCTAAAGGTGAGCACAGATGAGAAATAAGAAAACTTCTAAAGCCACCTGGTTTGAGACAAAGTCCTGATTCATTATGACATGTTCTTATCATAGGGAAGATTTCTGCCTCATTTAACTTTTGCTCAAGGCCTAGAGGACAACTCATTGTACTCACTGGCTTTAAACTGAAAGAAAGGAAATTTAGGTTAGATTTAAGGAAAAAGTTTTTTACAGTAAAGGGTGGTGAAGCACTGGAAAAGGTTGCCCAGAGAGGTGGTGGAAGCCCCATCCCTGGAGACATTCAAGGTCAGGCAGGACGAAGCTCTGAGCAACCCAATCTAGCCGTAGATGCCCCTGTACATTGCAGGGGAGTTGGACTAGATGACATTTAAAGGTCCCTTCCAACTCTAAGGATTCTGTGATTCTATGATTTTAGCTTCCAATGTCTATTACATAGCTTTTTTTCTGCTCTGAGCAGGCTCTACTACACCTACTCTCTAGCTACACCTTTTACTGTCATTCTTTTCTGCTTCCTCACTGGAACTGCACTGGTCTGATAGACTGCTGCTAACTCTTTGTCATGCTAGTTGATCCTCTCTTGGTTTCACTCTATAGTAAGAGGAATATACTGACAGTATCTGTACTATTTTCTCACTTCAGAAAGTAGCATTTCAAGTCTCTTCAAGTTTCTTGGTGCCCTCCAATTTCCATCAGGCTCCATTACAAATGAAAATATTCTAGAAGAAACTATCAGTTATCCTGTTTTAGAAACCCCCCATCAGGTCTAACAAAGACTTTCAAATCTGAAGTCCCATATTTCAACATCTCTGATGCCTGAAGTCAAAGAATATCTATTTTTAAATTCTCTCAAAAGCTAAATTTTGCACAACTTTGACTCTCTGAAATCTAAAAAAGCCTATTTGGAGATAAAACAGTACCTTGCAAATAATTAATAATGAACGTCAGTAGTCAGTGATCACTACGTTAGGTGCTACGCACATATTTAGTAAGAAATAAGCTTTTATCCTAAAAGCTTGCAATTAAGCTTATCAAAAGTGACAAGTACATGAGAAAAAGACAAGATAATAATACAATAATTATTATTAGCATAAATAAGAGTCACAGCATCCCATTTGCCTAGTCACTGCAAAGTGTTAGCACAGTCAAGTGTTTGAAGACGATCATGTCAGTGGCTTTTCTGACTTTTGTGGATCTCTCCTCTAGCACATAAAGGGCAGCATGAGGGAGTGTGAAGACATTTCAGGGAAAAATAGAAGAAAAATGTCCAACAATACTGACAGGCCAAAAACCAATGAATTGAAAGCTTAAAACCCTGTAAAGAGACAGATTCCTAGATATTGTTCTAAAAAGAAAATGTGGAGAAGGCAATATTTCTGCCTTGTCAAACGCTATGATGACTTCAAGGAGACGCAATCTGATTTTATGGTCTTGCTGGCTACTGTTTTCAATTACTAGAGATTCAAGTACTCACCTCATCAGTAAGAAACTCCTTACTCAGACCAAAGTCTGTCAGCACCACATGGCCATCAGAATCCAGGAGAATATTCTCAAGTTTTATATCCCGATATATAATCCCCAACTGCGAACAGCACATAAAGTATTTCCAAATCAGTGTAACCACATCAAGAAGCCAGTGAATGCACTTAAATGTTAAGCTAACGAAACTCCCATTGTTTAATTTGACACCTCGAAGTCTGCACTCAAAAATGAGGATTTTCAAATGTCTTTGAAGAAATAACTTTGAGACACTTGTCAATTCTCAGAAATTAATGCACCAGTTAATGTCTTGAAGAACACATAACGTATCCTTTGCATCTAGAAGTAACTGAATACTTGCTTCTGACAACATTTTTCAACTTCAAAACTCTGCTATTTCATTGTACTGAAACAAGGAGAACTAAACAGTGCAAGCCAAACACTTTTCATGTTGTGTGCAAATTAGGTTTACTTACATATTCAACCGTTTGATAGTGATTACTAAAAATCAGCCATTATTTGTCAATAACAATTTTTTTCACATAGCAGACAAAAATGTGTAGCCTTAGTCTGGTGCACATGAATAGACATTTCATTGGAAAGTATTTCTAATGATACAACTAATTTGTCCCATTAGTAAAATTTCTTTGAATTCAAGACTAAAAAAATGTATCCCAACTTTTTATGGCATGAAAAGAATACAGTTGTAGTTGCACAAAATCAGCTGGTAGTATGCACTAAAAGGATAAACTTACTTACCTTGTGTAGATGTTCAAGTGCCAAAACAATTTCGCCAATGTAAATTTGCACCTCATTTTCTGAGAATCTCTCTCTTTGTGAGAGATGAGTAAACAGTTCTCCTCCATTTATATAGTCTATAAAGTAGAACAAAGAACATGTAATTCCACTTTCTGACAACTTAGTTTTCTTATTAAATAACTAAAAGTACCTATTAATATTGCAAGAAGATGCACTGGGATCAGATGGTTTTACTTTATTGTAATTCCATAGTATTTCATCATGTTGTGTAACACTCCATTTCCTTCTCAAAGGAGTGATGGAAGAACAGTGCCAACTTAAATAAGCAGCAAAACCATAAAGTGAACCTCAACTATCCATAAATTATGAAGATTGATATTTTTTGCAAAATCTGCCTTTTAGTTATTCAGGAAAATGAAAAGAATGGAATGCCAATGATGTCTGTGAAGTGAATATTTGTACACCCTCATGAAATATTTAAGAGCAACAAGACAGGCAGACATTAAAAAAAGCAATTCAAAAAACAGCTATCGGGTGAAAAAATCAACTATGGGCAATTACACATTTCACCCTTTTTGCACGTGGAACTTGGACGACAAAACTTATAGAAGGAGATTATTTCCACACACATTCCCACATGGAAACCACACTTTCATTCTTTGCAGTACACGACAGGGTGGTTTTCCCATTCAGGGAGGGAAAAAACTAATTAGTAAACAGCTCCACCACAACACAAAAATTTTAGATGTAAAGTTGCTTATTCTAGCATAATACATTAAAGCCATTCATCCATGTAAAGCTGATGGAGTGGGTCCAGAGGAGGGCCACAAAAGTGATCAGTGGGCTGCAGCACCTCTCCTACAGAGGGGCTGAGGGAGCTGGGCTTGTTCAGCCTGGAGAAGAGAAGGCTCCAGGGAGACCTCATTGCAGCCTTCCAGTGCTGAGAAGCAGCTTATAAAAGGGAGAGACAACAACTTTTACATGGTGTGATAGTGATAGGAAAAGGAGGAATTGCTTTAAACTAAAAGAGGGGAGATTTAGGCAAGATGCTGGGGGGAATATTTTCACCCAGAGGGTGATGAGTCAGCAATAGCAGAGGCTGCCAGAGAAGCTGTGGTGCCGCAGCCCTGGAGGGGTTCAAGGTTGAGCTGGGTAGAAGAGAGGCAGAGACTGATTTCCCTGAAAATACAGAAGCCACTGAAACACAGAATTCCAATACTGATGTACCTAAGAAGTGATTTACAAAGATTTACACGACACTTGCGAGAAACCATTATATTATTTTGTCAGGGAAGGTGTGAAGCCCAGAAGAATTACAAAGTAGCTTTAGGCCATGCTAGATAGGTGGTTGGTTGGTTGGGTTTTTTTTTTTTGTTTTTTTTTTTTACACTGTTACAAATGGTGGGTGAAAAAAAACCCACACTAACAATTTTATTTCCAAGAATAAGAATGAAAAGGACATTTCTGGAGCAACTGTTACTCTGAGGATGGATTCACTTAGAGGTCACAGAATAGCAAAACCAAAGGACAAAGCCTATAATTATACATCAGCTTTGAATTTTTTACTTTAAACTTAACCTTGCTGTTGTGCTATGCTGGGAAGTAAGCACGCGTGCCCAGTCTGCACTATCTATTGCATAATGCTCTTCAAAACTACTGGGCTCCCACCACTTTGACTCCAACGAGAATATAATCCCAACCATTTAATTTCACCTTCATACACGTTCTCACATTGTCTCACAACTCTCATCATTATATTTTTCTCCAAATTATCTATCTATAAATTAAATGCCACAACAACTGAAAATGACCTACATGCAACAAAACATGCACTGAAATTCAAACAGGAAATCCACAAATAAAGGCACTGTTGAACTGTATTTTACTTCCTATGCTCTCCCAAATTATCTCCAAACACACCTAAGACCACACTAAAAACTACAAAACATTAAGGAGATAAAAGGGTAGATTATATATTTAGTTATTATGTTTTGTTTTGCATTAATGTCCGAGTTGAATCCTGAAAACTACTCACCTAAAATGAGATGAAGCTTTGTATCTGTCTGGAAGGCATAATGTAATGTGACCAAAAATGGTGATTGCCTAATGTGCTCCAGTACTTGTCGTTCTGTCCTTGTGTGCTCAGTTGTTTTGGCTTTTTGAACTATCGTTGCTTTCTTCAGTACTTTCATGGCGTACAGCTTTCCAGCATCATGGCCACTTACTTTCCTTACTAGGAACACCTTTCCATAGGCTTAAAAGAGAAAGAGTGGGGAAAAAAGAAAGTTACTCAGACTACAGATACGGCAGATACAATATTACTGCTGATTATTAACATTACACGGTATTTCTCATTTGGCCCTTATTTCAACTATTCTGTGTTACGCCAGCACTGTAGTCCCAAATGCCCGTTACAGAAAAGCCAATGGATTCTTCCCATTAGTATTGAGAGCATCTGAACTTTCTGAAGTTCCCATACTGGACTTAAAGGACAGCGAGCTAGAGAAAACAAGTTTTCTAAACACAAACGGGAAAAAGAAATGTCACCAGCACCAAAAGGCAGTCATTCCAGACTTTTAAACTACTGAATCTAACTCTTCTGTTTACATATTTGGTTACAAAGACACTCCACACCAAAGTAACAAAAAGCAGCAATCAGGCTTTAAATAAAAAGGCTCCTATAGACCAATAAATTTGATATCTCCACTAGACAAACCTGTAGGAAGAGTAACAACAGATTGACCACATACGTAAAAAAGATAGCGTGAGAAAGAATCAGGGTTGCATTTGTAGGCAGTAATAATTACTTCTATCAATAACTGCTCAAAGGAATCATGAAAAAAGAACCATAATATGCTTGACTTATCTAGGTTTCCAAAGTACATAAGAAGCTCCCTTACAAAAGGATCTTAAAAATATTAGCCAATCACATGTTCAAAGAGGGGGGCTTCTTATCTATTAAAGAATACATTAGCAGACAAAAACAAAGGCTAAAAATAAATATTCAGCTTTTAAGATGAAAGGAGGGCACCACAAGAATTTGTCCTGTGTGATTCAATCATATATGAACTAGAGTGAAGGAGTTAGTGAAATACTGCATCAGAAATCAAAGCTGACTGTTAAAAACTGCAAAAGCAATATCAAAATAATAAGTAGCTGAATAATAACATGGCAGATTCCAAGTCAGTAAATGAGTAATCCATGGGAAGTAAGATAATCATCAATTGTACATTTATAACTGTGGAAAAAAAAATCTGGCATTACATGCCAGTGACAAACCAGACCCTAACTGCAATCCAAAAGGCAAATCATATGCAAGAATTTCAAGTACACTACAGTATTAAAGGGGAAAAATGACACACACAAACACACAACAAAAGCAGAAATCCCTTATGCTGTGGTATGAAATCTTTGTGTGCTCCTATCTTGAGTACTGCACACTATCTCACAGTCCTCCTCTCTTCTGTCCCCAGCTCCTCCATCAGATATAAGCACAGAACTTAAAGATATGGAGAAGAATAAAGGGATTATTCTAATTATGAAGGGAACTGAACACACAGACTTTTTATTCAGCCCAGCAAAGGTAGAGTAGTGAAGATGTGACCGTTAAACCAAAAACCTATAAGAATGTAAGTAAAGAACAATTTGTCATTATTACTAAAAATAAAATAACTAAGGTAAAAAACCATCAGATATCAAAACTAAGAACCGCACAAATATTCAGGTAATCTACGGAACCTCTGTCACATTAAGCTGCAGATGTCAAAAATGTAGGTGACTTCAGAAAGATTATATAAAGCCTTGATGGGGAGAATTTACAAGAAGTGCTGCTAAACACGGAATCTCTGGCTCAGGCAGGCCCCAAACTGCAGACTGCTATAAGTATAAGGATGTATAAGGAAACCATCACTGCATGCCTCTCCATGTTCTTCTAGAGTCACTAGAGAGCCAACTGAGCCAGCTGGGTATAACCCTTGTGGGGCCATTATCTTCACACTACATTCCCAAAGAGAGCCCTCAAGCACCTCGATACTGAGAATGCACTGGACAGAATATACTGTCCTAACGGGAGACACTCCAAGTGCATTGACCTCTAAACACACCATATGGCATATACTGCTCCCAATAAGCAACTGCGTGCAACTCCAGCTTTTTCCTAGATAGGGAATAGAAAGGTTTGAGTTACCATACAATGTACTTTTTTCTTTTTCCCTACAACTGAGTTCTGTTCCACTCGGTATACAAAAGTGATGTTGCTCATATAATGAATAATTCTTTCCTAAAAGTTGTTCTTTAGCTGGCTTCTTATATAAGCTTTCATAGGTATAGTACAAGTTTTCACAACTTCACACCTGTCAAGAATGTCAGAAAGAACCAGAATAGGTTAGTGTAAGCACTTATCTATTTTAGGTGACAAGTATGAGATGGCAGGACTTCCCCCACCTGCCCCAAGACGTTCAGTACCACACAGCACTCCCTGACTTCAGCTGTAGCTATGAGACCTCAAGCATGCCTGTAAGCTGGACTCCGCATCCAAGCTGGTCATCAAGAAATGGGTAACCACAGACACAAAAGACGATCACACAAAAACAGGCATGGGCCATAAATCCTCTTATGACGTACAGGCACACATGACCTGAATCAAGGCTGAAGACACCATTTTTCATGTTATTCACCTGTTTTCCAATACCGAATGCCAAACTATTTTTAGCATCTGAAAAACAGATACTACAATTGATAGCGCTGCTCTTAAACAAACAAACAAAACCCCAAACCATCACAACTGCTTCGAAAAGAATTATTTACATCTTTAAGGTACTCAAAAAATCTAGATAGTTTTGCAATCTACTAACACAAACAACAAAATCCAGTGTGGAGAATGGCCTTAGCTTATGTTTCTCGGCTGCTTAGGGGAACAGCAGTAGTTTTTACAGATTTGCAGCTGGAGCTTGATATTTGACTTCCTTCTGTCCCCCTAAAAAGCCCAGGCTAGAGCATTACACAGAAGCTTGCTTAGGTTCCCAGGACACGACAGTTTTATCAGAAATGGTGGAGAAATCAGGTTGCACTAATTTAAAACAACAAAAAGCCTCTGCATTTCTACACTTTGCTGCTTTTACCTTCGGTTGTACTTCATTCAAGAGAGGATCTTGTCAATGTCTATAAATATCTTAAGTGCAAGAGGCAAAGGGACGTGGCCAGACTACTTTCAGTGGTGTGTGGGGACAGGACAAGAGGAAATGGCCACAAAGTGGAGCACAGGAAGTTCCGCACCAACATGCGGAAGAACTTCTTCACGGTGCGGGTGACGGAGCACTGGAACAGGCTGCCCAGGGAGGCTGTGGAGTCTCCCCCCCTGGAGATACTCAAGACCCATCTGGACATCTACCTGTGCAAGCTGCTGTAGGGAACCTGCCTTAGCAGGGGGATTGGACTCGATGATCTCTAGAAATCCTTTCCAATCCCTACAATTCTGTGATTCATAAAAAGCATACAGTAACACATCTCAAGCAGCAGCATACCACAAATGCATTAACAGCATGCTACTACAGTTTTACATACACTGTATGAGAAAATAAACTGGTAAATGTATGAGCTATATGGAAGTCTCTAGAAAATACAGCAGTGTTAACTTAAAAGAATTTGCAATACACAGCTTTGCCATAGAATAAATCATGGCTGTCCAACCTCTTAGCTTGCCTGGACCACACTGAGTGAAGAATTGTCTTGGGCCACATACAGAATTTATAATACAGTTGATTTATGCAACTATCAGAACTTTTTTAAAATTATTTTTTTTAATTAAAAATGAACAACAGAAACAAAACTAGTGGGATATTTGTCCTTGTTTTTGTGAAACTAATGCATCAGTCTGGTTCAATGGAAGTGGTTGCAATTCTCAGTGAGTTCTCTGCTCACCAGAGATTTTTGATAAAATTTTACTCTTCCTGTGCTACATTCTTGAAAACAAATGTTGTTCACAAATGCATGCATTGCCTAAAAGCAATGATGTGAATAAGGAGCAACTGTGATTTTATAAGGGTAGTGATAGGACAAGGGGTTTTAAGCCAAAGGAGGGAAAGTTTAGATCAGATGTCAGGCGGAAGTTCTTCACTGAAAGAGTGGTGAGGCACTGGCACAGGCTGCCCAGAGAGGCTGTGGATGCCCCATCCCTGGAGGTGTTCAAGGCCAGGTTGGATGGCACCCTGGGCAACCTGATCTAATACCAGATCTGGAGGTTGGTGGCCCTGCCTGCAGCAGGGAGGTTGGAACTTGATGATCCTTGGGGTCCCTTCCAACCCAGGATATTCCATGATTATGAAGCAAAGAGTATTTTTCTCTGGTAAGAGACGTCTTACAGAAGTCTAGTAGAGAGACACGATCAAATTTTTCTTTGAGTTGAATATCTGACTGCAACTCTGTACATTCCATGTGAAAATTCTCAGGTAACGTATTAATGTTGACTGAAAATTGAGTCATAAATATGCCCAAAAAATCATCGATTTTTTTGGTAATCTTGAAACCTATTCTCAAATTCCTTTATCAAAACAGAAAGCAAGACTGTATATTTTTCACAGGACTGTGTGCCATAAAGTTATGGCATAAAATTATTTGCCATAACTTGAGATAGCACTGTACTGCATCCTCCCTGTGTCCTGGGTTCAGCTCAGACGGTGTTAAATAGTGCCCTGACAGTCTGGTTACTGCTGAGTCCTGGTGCAAGCCCAGGGCCAGGCCGAGTCGCCGGCTGCAGGGGGAGGCTGCACCGCGAGCTGTGCTGGGCCGGAGGCTGGACATGCCTGGTATAAATTGTTTCTTCAGAAATCTGAAAAGGACTGACAGCACAACAAGGACTCTCAGCAGTTTCGATGAGAATAAATCTTAAGCAGCACTATTTTAATCAAATGACATGACATATTCAACACCAGAATCTCTGATACTGCCACGAGAAATACACCTAAAAGACAACGCTGCAGCGGGCACGTGAGTGGCAGCAAGAAGGCACACAAGCTTACTGCCAGATTATCAGGTAAGAGTATTCTCATTTCAGAAAAGCTTTTTATACCTCTCAAAGGGCCACATTTTCACATTCATTCTCATAAGAATACTTGAGACATAGATCAGGTAAGGTAGAAATGTGTAGCTAGCAATATATTCCTCACAGAGAACCACACATACACAATCACCAAATATTCACCCCTGAAATTAATTTAAAATGTTTCAAATTACAGAAGAGCTAGAAGACTACATAAAATACGCATATATAAACTATGTAGCATTGATCCTTAAGGTTTATTAAGAGGAGCAAGATAAACATTTAAGGTTAAAGGAAAAAGTAAACAGCAGATTGATGTGGATATCAGTCCTGTGAGATGAGTAAGATTTCATCCTAGCAACTTATATCAAATTTCCACTCAATATACAATTAGGGGTTTAGACTTGCTTTTCACTAATGCCTTTTTCATGAATACCAAGTACTTAGTAATACACACTATTGTATGTAACAATTCAGCAAGTCATTAGAATATTCCAAAATATACGCTTTATTGAAAGCCAGTGAATTAGAAAAAGAATTTGTTGCTTCTTTCTTCTTTCTGTACAAATGCAAAACACATTAAGCCATAACATCATGCCAGCTAATTCTAACAGAAAAAGACAAGCAATTCTTATTGTTTACAGCACACAGAATGGTTTCTGAGGACTTTCAAATCCATTAAAACTTGACACTTATATACCAAAAAGTTTAACATAGCATTTTTAAGTGCTAACACAGGGTACGGCTCTTAAATTACTTTTTTAATGTTGATGTAAGAATAATCACGATACAACAATAGTAAAAGGCTCAAAGGAACAAGATGTCTAATGACTTGAATACATTCATAAAGAAAACATTCATGAAGAAGAAATGGCCACAAACTGGAGCACAGGAAGTTCCGCACCAACATGCATAAGAACTTCTCCACGGTGCAGGTGACGGAGCACTGGAGCAGGCTGCCCAGGGAGGTGAGGAGTCCTTCTCTGGAGATATTCAAGACCCATCTGGACGCTTACTTGTGTGACCTGCTGGAGGGAGCCTGCTTTGGTAGGGGAGTCGGACTTGATCTCTAGAGGACCCTTCCAACCCTTACAACTCTGTGACTCCGTAATACAGTGAGATGTATGTTTATGACCTATTTCCCCTAAACATCTTGTTGTTAACAGACCATAGAGCTGATCTAACTGAAGAGTTCTGAGGCAGAACTCTCACTGTGCAGAAACCCCTTCATATGCATTAAAATTCAGGATGTGGCAAAGGCAAAAAGGCATACAGCTCTAGCGGTATGCTAGATGCTACGGTGGGAGAGCCAAGCAAAAACCTTAAAGGTCCAAAAACAGCACTCTGAAGAAGCATCTTCACTTTTTCTTGTCCACCACTAAATTATTAAAGATGATGCATTCTCTGCCATCTTTCCTTACATATCAGACAGGCAAGAATCTGTAAAGAACTTTCCAACACTTTCTCCAAAGACAAGTTCCTTGTTCCATTAAATGAGCAAGTGGGAGATAAATACAAACAGTAGACAGTAGCAAGAGAGGGTAAGTTGTATCTTAAGATGTACTCTCTATCAGCACCTTGCTTTTGTGGTATGTTCTCTTTGGCTTTGCCTTGTGTTTAAGAAAAGAAGTTGTTCTAGTAAATAGGTATGACAGGCAATCCATGCCTGATTTTTTTTCCCCCTTGAAGGAAGATCTTAAATGAAGGCTCTCATTAGTCAGACAATCTACCAGGGGATAAACATGTCTCTCACTTTGTATTGTCACCAAAATTGAGATAAATTATTTTTTTCAAAGTTTCCTTGAAAGCACAGTGTGCTCCTGAAGCCTGATAATTAACTGATATCTGCCTGGATCATTTCTATACTTCCTTCTTAAATGCGGGATTGTATTTGCCATTCTCTCCAATTATACTGAAGCACCTCTGACTCATTAGTTCCTATAAGAGTCTTTGTTACTAATCTCCAATTTCATGTCCCAATTCTTTCAGAATTCTCTGACGAATGAATGGAATGAAATTGCCCAAGTTTCAGCTTCTTTAACTGAACACAGTCTCTTCTTTTCACTTTGCTCTTTCACTACAGAAAAATAATTTCTCATTTCCACACCCTGTCTTCAATTAGCCATCCACTTTCCAATCAATACTCCTCACAGCTGTCTACTGAAGTGAAATATTAATCTGAGTTTAGAATTATTTCAAGAAGCTGCTTGATTTGGGCACATTCTTCTGTGCACGGTAACCCTCCACCTTTCTTTCTCTCTTCCTTTTAACCTCAGGGGAGAAGAATATTCTACATTTTCTTCAATACTTTTTGAAAGATCTAACTTAATTTCACAGTCTTAGCTTTATCAGAATACTTTCTGACCTTTCAGATGGACCTTCATTATTCCGTCTCGTATAACGAGATCTTGAACCAATTATCTAAACCTAACATCATCCTACAAATTTTCCTCCCTTTGAATTTATCTATCAGATTCTAACTATCCTCCACATCTAATTTCAAGTTCTTCTATCCTCTGCAATTCTCCATCTAGTTCTTTTGTTTTCCTGGAGAAATTCCATATTAAAGCTTTTTGCTTATTTATTCATTTCTTTAATAGTTTTATACTATTAATCATGACTTGTTAACTAAAACCTTTGTATTCTCATTGCATTTTTTAATCAGCTTAGTCACATTGCTGTAAAGTGAATTTCTTGGAGTTCATGAAATAAATTTGGATAAGTATCAACGATTAGATGAATTTTTAACTGTTTAGCACATTAAATTAATATACATAAATTCTCATCTATTAGCCACTTCCATTGAAGCATTTAATACCAAAAGCCCATGTATAAAATACTTGTTATGTACGATAATTTTAATCTCATTTCTAGTTGTTCCTCTGTCTTTGACAGTGGCCTGCAGTTCTGATATGCCAGATTACTGAGGCACCTACACAGGAACTGGAACAGGTTGCCCAGAGAAGTTGTGGATGCCTTCTCCCTGGAAGTGTTCAAGGCCAGGCTGGATGGGGCTTTGGGCAACCTGGTCTAGTGGGAGGTGTCCTTGGCCATGGCAGGGGGGTTGGAACAAGATGATCTCTAAGGTCCCTTCCAACCTGAACCATTCTATGATTCTATGAACCACACGCATTGTCTCTTCTTAAGCACAACTGACAGCCTGAATGAAAGCGGCATTTATTCAAATCAGAAGCAGAAACGGCTGAGCAGAAAAAGAAGAAAAAAAATCTGTGTGTAGAAAAGTGTATGACCCAGAAAATGCTGGTTTTTTATTATTACTAAGAAAGATTTTTAGAATGAAGTAAACAAGCCAAGTAGCCATGCATAAGCCACCACAGTCACCTTCTGCTGGCGTCCCCTTCATGTTTTTTGGGAGCAAATAGATTACCTGACTGTAAAGCTCTATGGAATAGACATTAGTTTCCATGTCACGGAAAAAAAAGCTTTAACTAGATAGGAAGAACAGCTGGAAACACTAATTCAATGGGCAGGAAATCTGAAAATTCCACATTACCAAGGTTGTATAACAACAGCAGGAGAAAAGGATTTAAATGAGAACAAAAAGAAACTAGAATATCAGAAAGCATATACCAAATAGAACAAGGATGAGGCAGAGAAGTCAAGTAAACAATTTGCTCCCAGAGCAACAAGCACATTACTAATAGTTTTATTAACAGCAGCATACTTTTGTGTATTTTGCTCTATTGATGTAAAGTGTTACTGATTTCTTCAACGGGGAAGTTTATTGTAACGATAGCTGCTTAATGCAACAAAGGGCTCCAACTCCAACGAAATGGCTACTAACTCAGATTTCCTTGTGTTTTCCTGTGAGACGCAGGTTGAAAGAAGCATGTACAATATGATATTCTTTTGACACAAAAAAGTAAACTATAACTAGCATACATCCAACTGCGACTGTCTGCAAGAACAAACTAGGCATACAGGAATGCAAGAAGAATGAAATGCAAATTAAAGATTAAGCATGAAATTATACTAAGCCATAGCGTGAAGAAAACACTATTAAAAAAAGAAGCAGCTTCCACAGGAAAAACACCAGCAGATAAGGACACTACTTCTTAACATCTTAATTCATTGTCTTCTTAGCAAATAAACCTTAAAAATGAAGATATAAGTAAACCTTCACTGCTACCTCCTGAAAAAACACTGCCACACCAATTCTATGCAGAACTACCACAATTGCATGCACTTAAGCACAGCACAATTTAACATGTTGAGGATCATCTCTAGTTACTACAGGTGCCTCATACAATATTTTAATGCAGTCTGGTAATGAATTAAAATCATGTCTATAGACATCACTTAATATGCCTGGGAGGCTTCAAAATATTCTGTTTTGCATTACTGTAGATCATTTATGTATCAGATAGTTTGAAAACTCTTTGCACTCTGCTTTACTCCACAGAGAAGAATTTTAAGAACAGCAACACAGCTTTTATTTGTATCAGCTGTACTGCAGTAATACCTAAAAGCTCACATCAGGGTAAGGCTTTTCAACTGCCAGAATAAAGATAGCTCTTGCCTAAAAATAGAGCAACATGTAAACAGAAGCCATGAGATGCTCTCTTTTTCTTTTTTCTTTAATTTGCTTCCAAAACCAATAGTAGCCCTTATGTCCCTATGAATCATTTTGTATAAAGTGACATCAACCCCCATCCACATCTTCAACTTCACTGAACTTACTAGTAAAAGAACAGCAGCTCCCAAAACTGCCCCACCACCACCCAAAAAAACCGTAACTACAAAAACACAAACACCACTACCACTGAACAGCTCTCTCATCTTGCCCATGTTTTTATAGTGCCAAGTCACTACTGGAAAGCCAAGGGCTGCTTGGACAAGTGTTTAGGTTCCAAGAGTCACCCTGCCACCACACATCCCCCTACATCACCTGAAAAGTACCTGAAATACTTCAAAGTTCTGAAACAATGAAACCTATCACTTATTTTCTCATACTCCTGATGTGTTGTGATTATAGATAGTTTTCTTCATGCTCTTTATCATTACCCCAAGTAAGCACATGTTCTGCTACAAAGAACTGAAGTCAGAGCGGTCATGCTCATTTCTCCTATCTCAAAGTATGAGAACAAGAGATTCCAGACCTGAACAGGACTCTCACAACCCCTGACACAACACAGTTAAGATCCTGTAGCAAAGTTTGCATGTGAACAGGTGGTTACGTTCTCATTAATAACAGTTTGAAAAACAATCCCTCTGCTATGGAAGCTGGGGGGAAAAAAAAGCAATGCATGTAGCACAGGAGAAAAATACTGTCAATAAGATAGCTAAATATACTGACTGACTGCATGTCCCCAGACCTTGCCAATACTCTGCAAAATCTACTGCAGTGTGCAGTGCAGTGCTTGCACAATAATTCTTGTTAATGGCAAAGAAATTCTAGAACTTCCTTAAAAAAAGAAAAAAGGGTATTTCCAAAGAGGTTTGTATGTTATTAAGCTAACAGGAACAGAGTAGATTTGCACAAGTTCTTTCCAGTTCTGTAACAGTAGTCCTCATACTCAGAGAAAAAGCCTCATAGTAGACCACTTCAAGACCGTATTATATAACTGGCCGATTTTGTGCTTCCATTTCTGTTCTGCTCTGTTGATCCAATAAAGAGGACACAAACTCTTTTGACTGTAACAATCAGAAATATGATGAAAATTAAGATGGTGTTCAGAGCTGCTAAGTTTTGTTGACAATTTTTACAGAAGAAATGCCTAGCACTGGTGTACCCTATTGTGAAATAACATACTGTCCTTTCAGAAACCTCTTACAAGAGTGAGAAGCAAGATTTGCTAATTGCAATCCTCAGAATGCTTCTCAAGTTAGGAAGTAAAACACCCTCAGCAAGAGCATCCAGGAAAGTATCAGAATTTGTCAGGAATGATGCAGGCATGACTGACTGTGTGTTGGGATAAGAAACTAAAGGACTTTTGGGTCCTGTTCTCAGGGATTCCACATCACTGCAAACACTGAAAATTTGGATGGTCACTTCCTGAAAAGCAAAGAGAACTTGCTCCCTTTACCATAATGATCTTAAGATTTCTTAAGAATGTATCTCAAGCTACTATTGAAATTACACATTAAAACAATGCAGCATGGATTTCCTAAATACAATACAGCACTTCCTACAAAATCCCCTTTCAGGACACCAGAAGTGTACTCGGTTTCCTGAAGTTTGTATGGATCTTTCATTCAGTTCTTGATATAGTTTGAAGCCTAGTGAGAAGACGTTTTCTGGAGCACCCTGACTATTAGAGCATGATGAAGACAGACAGACGCGCTTCCTCTGTGTTCTTTACATACACACACTGTCAATCTCATTAGCAACCTGGTGAAGCAGCCTTTTCTGAGAATGGTTATTCATAAAAATTACCCTGTTAACCTGAATGAAGAGGATAGCAATGGACAATGAGTCTAAAAATTATGTGGTATGATTAAGAGTATCCCAGACCAAGAGAAATTTGGCTAATCTGTTCATAAAGTAAGGGCAAGGAAAGGCAGCAGTGAACGACAGACAACAGTACCAAAAGAGTGATTTACTGTATAAGAACAGTAGGAGAAGGCCTGGCTACTATTAGCCTGAGCTTGAAGACTGACGCTTAAGAAACCACTAAATTCACTTTGCACTTTAAATGCAATTGTGTAATATTAAGATGACCTCAGACTAATGACAGCAATAAGGAAAAAGGAAGAGAAACAGGTATGGGACTACTCTTTGTACATATACACACAACTCATTAAAAATCTAGCCAATGTTTTCATCAGCAGGAGACAAAGAAATCCTCACATAAATGTGTAATTATGAGTGATTTTACTTTTGTTAACCTCACTCAGCAATAATTAACCCTCTTCAGAACAGCACAGCTACTTCTACCTAGGAATATGCAACATATGTATGAGTACTAAAGCTACCCTGTCCCTACCACTAAGTACTGAAATTGACACCTAAATGTGAAAATCAGAAATCTTTGCTCTTTTTAGGAGGTAACTTGTGCAACTACAGCCTCACTATTAGCTGCCAATTTAGTATCAAAACTTACAGTATTTTTCGGCCTTGATGATAGTCCACCTTCACAATTATCCCAATATACTCAACAGTGCATCCTACATTAATACTGCCAAAATTGTGTAAATATGCTAAAAATAATAAAAGCCGTAACTTTCAGTCTGTGTGCATCTCTGTGAATGTCCTTTTAACAAAGGGAAAAGGAAGCTTTAGGACTGTCAACACAAGACATATTGCTGGTTACAGACAATAATCCTACAGTATCCTACCAACCTCCAACATCACGATGAAATCCACAACACAACAGTGGACATTTCAAATCTTACAAATAACTGGGGCTTGACTATGACAGAAAAAGACTAGCAGAGTCAATGTCAAAATGCACAGTTAGCCTGGAAAATTCTAGTCAATCATATCCTGACACCACAGTTTTTCAGAAATCCATGAAACTAGTTCGAAAATCTAATGAAATTATCAAGTTCATGCCTTAACTTAGATCAGATTTTTCACAAATTGTGTTACACATTCAAAAATCTATTTTTTTTTTTTTTGGAAGTGCATCTCCAGCTGGTGATACCTGACCTTTAATTTTGCTTTATGTTTGTTAGAAATCAATGCACCTTCCTAAAGAACGTTCCAATTACCAAAAACTCAGCTAGAAAACAAAACCATACTTAAGAGTAATGCTTCCAACATTCGATTTAGAAAAACAGTGCATCTTACCCCCTGTTCCAAGAACTTTCAAGAGTTCGAAGTTTTCAATGCCAACTTTCTCTGCATGGCCTGTCAAATTTGCTGAAGGGAAAAAAAAACATCATGTCAGATATGTGATACAATGAAACATCATTTTGACATATTACTATAAGCTTCAGTAAAAGCAAGTTAGCAGTTGAATGAAATAAGCAGTGTTATAAGGACATTCCAGCAGCGTACCATACTGTAGCTTGAAAAGCAAGGGAGAATAATTTTCTTTCTGCCATTGGTCTTCCCAGAATCCTTACCGAAGCCCATCTAGTCCAAACTTCTCAGGTGCTCATGCCATTAACAACTCCAAGCACTAACATTCACAACCTTTCCTGGGCAAACTGTTCCACGTGCTGATCCACCCCAACGGTAATGCATTCTTCCGCTGATATATAATTGGCATTTCCCATGTTCCAGATGGTACCTGTTATCTTTCATCCTATCACTGTGCACCACTGAGAGAAGTCTGGAACCATCTTGTGTAACCCTCAATCACGTAGTTGTAGAAAGCAATCAGATCTTCCCTCAGCCCTAGCACTCCGACTAACGTCATGTTCTTGGATTATACTGTACTTAAGATGATGTAAACAGAGCTCCAACAACTATTCATGCATTTAACATAGAATTATTAAACCTACAAAGACTTTCTGCTACTATTGAGAGGGAAAGACCTCGAGTCTACAATATCACAGAATTGCAGGGGTTGGACGGGACCTCCATAGATCATCAAGTCCAACACACCTGGAAAAACCTATGCTGAAACAAAGCTTTTTCATCTGTTGGGGAGTTTGGGAGGAGGGAGCCCTATGTTTATATCATATATAGAGTATTTTTTGTCTAACAGACATTTTTCTAAACAGGGAATGAAGAACCCTATTTTAAAAAGCTGTGTTTTTTGTTTTTCATAAATAAGCTGCTGAAAGAAAGTCTCAATCTTTTCCATCTTTCATTCCTACCATAATATAATCCATCCATTTCTATCAACTGGACTGCAGGACACGTAGCAAAGCTGTTCAGTGAAACGATCCAGATTAAAAGCAGAAAGCCAAAGAAGTAAAGAAGTTTGATTATTCCAAGCCAAGTTCAGTTCATGGTGCACTTTAAAAAGCAGCTGCATAAACAGTTTTACTAGCACAATTAAGGAGGCAGCATCAAGCAGCAGAAGCTGCATGGGCTGTCACGGCTGCTAAAAGAACGCCTCTAGGGTAACTATAGGCTGGTTTTAGGGAAAAAAAAAAAGGAGAAAAGATATACAAAGAGTTTTCAGTAGCAGCAACGCAGTTTTCGAGTACAGAAATCTTTCAACCATAAAGGAAAACTCTGACAGCAGAAAATGAAATCAACTTACTCTATTCAAATCGAACCAGAATTTGTCTGAGAAACTTCATTACCACCATGTGCTTTCTGAATTCATTATCAGAATTTACAGTTATGCTCCATTCACTGAACTGTAGTAACTCCAACAGCTCAAAATAAATATAAAACTAAGCTTCAGAAAGACATCTCTCTGCAAAGAATGAGCAAGCATCCAAAAAAAAAAAAAAACAAACTAAAAAAACAAAGAATTCATACTAAATGAGTGAAAAAGCAAATTCATGACATATTCCAACAATCCTGGGAATCTGTAAACATACACAAATGCATCCAGTGGGGATAGGCTAACTGCTCTCACGCGAGGCACTGATGAAATCTTACCTATCATTTTCAGCTCCTAACATTCATCTTTACAAGGGATTAATCAAGATTGAAATTTACAAGGGATTAATCAAGATTGAAATAAGTACAGAAAACATTTAAAATTATTGGGAGATTAGAAAACCTAAAAGCTTTCAGAACTTTTTCTTGTACAAACCGATGTATACAACAACAATTTTTGCAAATCTGAGGAAATCTATAAGCTATCCTAATATGACATGTAATGAAAAGCAAGTCATAGAGAAATACTACTTCTGTGATCAGTTCCCATAATAATTTCTATTTTAGAAACATGCAGTAGGCAAGATCTGGCACCAGAACTATTTACAAATCAGAGAATTAATATACATCACGAGTTAAACTGAAGCTCACTGTACTATTAGCTGTATCAGTCATTGCTGAAATCAGAAGTAAGGAAAATGTACCCATCTACCAAGAGTAGGTAAGGCAGACCCAGACAGGGAATATCTATGTAGGTCACTCCAAAATGTCTCCTATTTATTTCCTTGGAAACGACAACAGATACAAAGAACACATTTAACACTATTTGATAGAGCAAATTCTCAGCTAAAGACCACTATTTTTCAGCCTAGTCACCACCATTAGCTGTGCATTTTCACCAGCCATGAACTAGAGCTGCATGCCATGCTTGTGACAATCTGCACCAGCAAAGATGCCCCCCTGATCACTGCTGCAGCACACCACCACCACCTCACTGTGCTTACAGTGCTCTCCAGAAACATTCAGCAAGCATCAATGAATGCCAATGGGTGTCACTTTATCCTGCATGGAAGAATTCAATGCCACACCTTTGCTCCATCCACACTTCCAGGTCAGACGCCGTTGTGTCAGAGTGCCCCTCTGCTGCCACCTGTCACACGGCAACAACATGGAATGGGATATTGGTGGGAAGGTTCAACCTCTGCTGCCATACCACACACATCTGCCTCTGACATCATGGGCCGACATAATCAAATGGGAGGCATTACTTTCGGAGGAGCCCTTGTATCTAATGACAGCAAGTCACATCACACTCAGAAAGCGGTCTGTCTTGCAGCAACTGAATACTACACATCGCCAGGGTAAGTATCTGCAGTTTTAGCAAAGTACTCTAGCTAAATAAATGCTAACCTCAGACTGGTTAGAAATTTTTCGCTTTAAAATTCTCCAGTTTGAAACCTTTTTGTGGTACTCCAAAAAAGTTTTTACCATCTCATATCCTTTAAGAGCTGCCAGCAGAAGGCTTTTCAATTAAACTCCCTTCTAGAGAGCACTACAGTCATTTAACACTGCCACACTCTTGGAACTGCATAAGATGACAGAGAATGGAAGACAGAAAAAAGCCGCATCTCCAATCACATGCTGAAGATTTGAGTGCTGGCTGTAGTCCTAAAAAGGGATCAAGTCCTGAACTCTGTCCAATAACTTGAGGCGAACCATCAACTCATTTTAGTTTGTATTCCATATTCAACAATAGTAGCGAAACTGTCATGAGATGAGACAGTAAATAGCTGAATGATAACTAATTTGAACGATTATGTACTTGTTTCAATGTAACCCATAATTTTGCACTATCCACTTAATCCCACGTTACTGCCAGTTAAGATGTTTAACTGCCTTAAAGTAATGAAATGCCCTGAAAGTTATTGTGATCTTACTTTTATAACAGAATTGGAAAACATCATCACAAATAAGCGGGTTAATGCTATAAAAAGGCCCCCTCATTCTTTCTGCATTATAGTGAGGAAAAAGGACGTCCCACGAGGCCGGGCAGCTCAAGGTGCTGCATAACACACAGAGGTATGACAGGGCACCTGAGACGTACAAATTCTCAGAATTACTCCCCATAAAGGAGGCAGCAAAATTATCCTTAATCGAAAATAAATAAAAGCACTAATAATAAGTCTTCAAAGTTGCAGAAAACAATGAACAACTCTCACAGAGTGCTTCTCCCCACGCTGCCATGCCTGGCAATGGCTCAATCCAACAGTCTCAGTGACCACGCTCCGTCCCTCTCTGAAGTTGTTACCCAAGAAGTAGAAGCTGAAGAGCTCGTGGTGCCCATGCCATTCCTTCCACTGACATGGCTAAAGCAGCTCTTCGTCACCATCTGCTCAAAGTAGATGCAGCACTTTCTGACACTGAGATGGGATGTTGTTTCTCCAGAACTAAAGCTGCTAGACTGACATTTCCTTGGACTTCCTTTGAGGAGTATTACTCCCAAAGATCAGTTCTTACATTCACCAGCTGCTCCTTAGGAGCCCAAGCGTCCACTGCTGAAGACTTTAAAGAAGCACTGCTTTCAGCAATTAAAAGATAACTGTTCCAAAGAGTATTTTAGAGTCTTTAAAGAACTGCGACAAGAAGGCCTTCATAACCACTGACCTATGAGTGAAAAGCCCCTCCTATGGCACGGCCACTGCCACGCTAGCATTAGTAAGGGAACATGACCCAACAGCTACCTGTGCAACCTGTACAAGGACAGGACTGCAACAGGATGTACAGTCACCAGGGAGCATCCTCCCAGCAGCAGTATCGGAACACTTCAGTGTACGCAATGACACCATTCAGACACGGTGCCTTCAGCGTAGCTCAATTTAAGAGTATAAGGAAAGCATCTTTGAGAACAGACTTATTTCTCCATGCCCTTTTTCTTTGTTAACAGAAGAGTACAAAGGAAGGGAACTAAACTCGTACATAAAAGGAAGTAGTGCCCAAGTCAGCAGGATAAGAGTTTCTCAACAAACAATCTGAAGCTACAAATGGCACATCAAGAAAAAACTCAGCAAGCTGACAGCACATTCTGGGAAACAAGCTAACTGCATAGATGCACAATTAGGAAAAGTTTCTATTAACAGATTTTCTACAGCACGTAGTACAGAGCATCCAGCACTGGGCCAACACAGTAAGGAAAGTACACAGCTGAGGGTGACAGCGAGACAAAACAGATCAACCCAGAAACAAACAGACTAAAAGAAAAGGCCAGACAAAGGCCAGCCATGAAAACAAAGAGGAAATAACAGCTTCGGTCCCAATCATCATCTCTGATGAAAACAAATGCCTAGAAAGGAGCATCTCCAGATGATAAAGGAATTGACACTGTCATTTGTACTACGCTTGCACTTTGAGAAGGCCCCATGCAAACTGAGAGCTGTGCAAGATGGCAGAGAATAATGACTACATCAAGTCATATTTTTATCATCTTAATAAACAGTATTTCAACAGTGGTTGGTTTTAAGTTAAAATGTGGTGTCCTCTGTCTCTGCTCTCCATGTCTTACTGGTTTTGAAGCAGGAAGTTGAAACTAGAGCCTGCTCTACTGAACAAGATCAAGCGTCCCTCAAAGACAGACTCTGCCTGAAAGCTACAACTTGTCTCTGCCATCCTCAGCAACATGAGACCAGCTCTGCTGTGTTACTGAACAGAACGATGAACCTCACACGCTTTGAGGCACAACAGAGAAAGCAAGAAGGAGAATACAGCAGGAAAAAGTTGGTTCTATTTCATATCACTAGGTGCCCGATGTCAAGATCAACTTGATTCTAAGCCATTACTTCAGAGAATGGCCCACATCGCTGATTTACCTCAAGTCAGCAACAAAGAACAGATGCTGGTTTTCAAAGTTATATGAATATAAAAATCAAGATCACCCCTTACTCAGAGTGAACAGGGGATGATTTTCTTAGAAATTAAGCAAAACTCAGACATTACTGTCAGAGAGAGGGGGGAGAACAAAGAAATACAACAACGACACAGCACATAACCAAAGCCACACAATGATTGCTCATCAGACACTGACAAAAACGAATCTAGGACGCTGTATTGGTTTTCTGTTTGTATAAATATATATACATATATGAAATTACATCTTGGCTGTAACTCGTTTCAGCAACTGAGATCTATTGTTAAGGTAAGTGAAAAATGTTCCATAGTTCTTTAAATCTGAAAGACTGTCACCAACCAATAACTATCAGGTCACTGAACAAGAGTGCTATATAACCAGGACAAGGAACAATCTTACAAACTTAAAATGAAATTTTCAAAGGATATCACCTCAAGGAATACCTGCATTTGTCTTAGATTAAAAAATAAAAAAGAAATTCTAAAAAACGGCCAAAGTTCTGAACTCATGTCAAAGAAGGAAAGCTACAATTCATGCTACTCTGAACTCCAGAACCACAACTGAGGTAACTGGGGTGACAACTGTTCATCCTCTATAACATCAGGTGTTTAAGAAGGAGATTGTCAGAGTTGAAAAATATTCAGGTTTTCAAGGCTGTTGATCCTATTCTAGAAGGCCTGGAAACGAAAGCTTTGCGCAGCCAAAGATGACAAAAATCTTCTGAAGTATTAGCTAAGTGTAAAACAGCATGTGGAAATTCAGAAGCATGAAATGCTGTGGGAAAGACGACAGGAAATAATCACTGCCATTATTAACACAGATTGAAGCTGCAGAACACTATCCCAAAGTTATAATTTGTACATCAGAAGCTGAAACAAAAGCGTTAGTATCTGAGATTAATGATCCAAACTCACAATAGTCTGAACTGGAATATGCTCCATGTTAAAATCCATTTGCATTCATCAGCAGTAGCTATTACAGAAGTGATTTTGCTATGAGGTCTGTCATTACTGTACGATGAATCACTATGAGGTCACCGAGATCCAACTCAGAAGCATCTCACGGTTAGCAAGAAGCTCAAAGTGCAGTAACAGTACACATCACGTAACAGCCAAAAAAAAAAGATTAGGTAACATGTTAATGAATAAAGCTGCTATAATCGAATACCAAAGACAGAGCTGAAACAGCCAGATGGAAATAAGAGATGTCTAAAGCTGTGCACACCTTTTTAAACCACAAATGACATCCAAGAACAATCTGTGAATCAAATTCGGCCTTCTCTAGCAACAGGAACTAGCATGCCACTTCATAAAAACAAAAGCAAAACAGAAAAACAGCACATGGGTCATGGGCTATCTTGACACAGTGTTAAAGTAACAATGTAGACAAACACAACAAAAGAAGAGTAATTGAATTTAAATTCTGGTGGAAGGTGTTTACATATTATTAGCTTATACAGATAACAGCTGGAAAAGCTTAAGAATTATCTTCAGAACAAACCTCTCTGAGGTGAGGCTCCAACTGTTCAACCTAGCATAAAATATTTACAACTGTCAACAGTTGCAATAGATCCCAAAACAAAACACAAAACCAAATGCAATGACAGCAGTGCAAACCCTTCAGGAACCAGGCCGTCTGCCTATCTACAGAAGATGTCGGAAGCAAAGAGATCTTAGATACTCCTCATCATTAAGATTGCATAATGGTGCCAACAGAGAACGCTTACCCAAAGACAAATGATGCCAAGCAACAAAGGGGATCCAACAGAAATATTTACATCAAGGACAGAGCTGTGTATCACACCCTAAGATATACAGGCTCTCACAGAAGTCTAAGCAACTCTAGCAATTGCTTTCTGAATTGCTTCTTAAATAAGATCCTAAAAAGCACTAGGGTGCATTGATTCTGCAAAGAGTAAAATCCACAGACCTAAGCAGCATTAAGGAATATTCATAAACTCACTCTGTAAAAACAGTCCTTGCATTTCCCACAGCAATGCCAGAGCACACGTATTTTCGTGCTTTAGAGGAAAAGAGCTGAACTAAAGTGAAAACAATTTGAGCTCTGAAACATTCAGGTAGATCTCTTGATATCTAAACGGAACACTGAATTAATACAGCCAGATACAAAGCTGTTTCTGACACAAAGTATCATTTTAACAGTATCTTTAAGCTCCTGCAAGAACGTTTCCTTCTAAAACTAATGAAAAAGTAACACTGTAATTCTCCATTTAACTCACGATTTCATCATTTCTTAGGCACAGGATTCTCCAATGCCTTACAGCATAACATGAACAAAGAGTGAGCTATCTTACAGTTCATATATTAATTTATTCTTAAGTTCTCATTCAAGAGGGTTAACTAAGAATTTTTAACATTAAACCATTTAAACTGTTTTAAGCTCTTCATAACTTACAGTTCAGTATGAAACTACTTGACTCAAGAGGAAATTGCAAGCTGTTCTGCCTCTGGAGCCCTGCAGCCCATCGCTATTTTGACTTCTGCGCTTTACACACCTCTTCCCTCATGAGGTCCAAACTAACGCAAGTTCTGCAGCCCAAAGCTTATGATAGCATTACAGTGAACCCAGTATCCTCTTCAAATCAGACTCGCCAAAGGGAAAAGAACAACAGCTTAAAGCAAACCAAACATATTTACTGCCTATTGCTCAGAAGTTTGCTTCAAGACTACCAGGGAACAGAAAACATTAAGAGGCAATTAAAGTATTTTTTCCACTGTAAATAATACAAAGCTTCTTAGGTCAGGTCTCCAAAACAGATGCAAAGCTCTGCCAACTCCAAGGCTAGCCTTTAAGAATGCAACCTTTTCCTTTGCAAGAAAAGAATCATCTTGGAAATTTCATTTTCATATTATTTCCACTGGACAGCTTCAGATAGAGTCAAAGATGGTTGCCACTTCCTAACATTTGATCTTGGGTGTATTTTTTTTCTCCCCACTCCCTGTCAAGAAAAGGGGATTCCATTTTTCCCACAAGCTCACTTCCTTCTCAATATAAGCAGAAGGAGCTGGTAACTATTCTGAAGTGGCTGAACTGTGGTTTGTGTGAGTCTCTTGCAAAGAAAAGAAAATGGTCGCTAAATACATTAGGAAAAAAAATCATCATGAATTCAAGTATGTCCTACAACTTACTCCTGTGCCTGCTCTACAAAAGAGCCAAAGTAACCATCGCTGAATACATGCATGCATATGGTTTGCCCAGCAGTAGGGGGGAAATCTGATTCTATGCATCATTAAAATATATATACACAGAGCAGTGCCTAATCTTGGCCATCTCACAAAGAACACAGCATCTCAGAGGCACTCAAGTGTTGCGCACCACAGTTCCTTCCCTATCACAGAGCCAATCTATACGTCCATGAAGCAAAGTTTTTTCAGCAATTGCTTTTTGGTCAAGCAATAGAGAATGAGTTTCAGTACCCTAAGAACATCAGATATAGAGCTAAAATTATGATTGACCCTAGGTGTCAGACGACAGGATTATAATTTCAAACTCAAAGTTTAAAAGAAGTCAAGTCATGGTATGATAGGGCTAGCAAGCAGCTGAGCGCGCAGTGTAGAAATAACACTACATGTGCTTTAGTTGTGTGTTTGCATACATCACAACAGCGGCTCGAAGGTAACAAGCAATCATCTGTTCTGTTCTTGAAGATGCTCATGAGATCTTAAATCCAAGCTTTACAGCATGTTCACTTACTCACTTGACTGTAGTCGGTGCCCATCTCTAACCAGCTTTGTGTTTTCAGAGCAATTAGACGACCCAAGTAATTGCAAAGCACAACTGGAGGTTCACCCGCACTTAGCTGATTTGAATACACAATTCTTCCTACTTTGAATGAGTCTCTGTTATCAAGAGCTTCAAGCAACAACTTCCACAACATGAAAATGAGACACTCCCTTCTCAAAGCAGCCACTAATTTCTACCACAATAGTGCACTCTTCCTAAACACCGCAGAGACTGACCTCTTTTTCATCTGCCAACTGACAGCTACTTTCGATATGTAACTCCGCAAAACACTCAATTAGTCACAGAGCTAGCAACATGAAAGGCAACACAGAGGGGAGGGCAACTCTGGAATCTAAACAAATCACACATTAAAAGGATATTCATGGCATACAACCTCAGTATTTCAGAATAAGGAAAATCCTTACGGCTACAGTTTCTGCTCTCAGGCACACCCTCACCCTCCTTCCCAAAATGAAGGGAAAATACTTAATCATGCTGCGTGCTTTGGAACTGTGGTGGGCTGACCCCCAGCAGCAGCCGTGCACCCACACAGCCAGACCCAGGGCAAAAAACTAAGAAAAGCACCCAAAGTATCCTCAAGATTATTCATTATCTATTTCTACACAAAAGAAAGCTGGTGGCGCTTTTTCTCCTCAAATTATTCTATCTTCGTGCATGGTGCAGAGAAGTTCTGAGACCATCTCCTGCTATGCCATGCACAGCGATGACACTATTGACACCTTCAGGAGTAGGAGTCTCCCAGGAGTGCGTGACAGAGCAGCTCCCTCCTCCACCCTAATGTTCCAGAAATAGACAAGCCATTGCTAGAAAGCATTTTTCAGAAAGCAGAGTTTTCTAAATACTTAATAAGGAGAGAAGCAACTGATTCCCATCAAACTACATTTCAGAAGCTTAAAAAAAGACAAACAAGCCTGATCTTTTTTTTAATTAAAAGCATCAGTACTTCCCGAGTCTATAAAGCTTAAAGATGAAGATCAAACTGATTGTTGTTATGCTGTCAGACAGCTCTTGGTCTAGAGCCCATGAACATGTTTGTTCTTCAAACTACCTTTAAATGGCTATCCTGCAGGGATTTGTGCCATCTCAACTCCTATAAATCTTCACACAGCTCGAGAACGATATGGAACAAACATGATCCACATCCTCTCCCCTGCTCCCTCCTGTCCCACATGCTGAAATCTGGCAATACCTAACGAGACAAATATGTATTCCACCAGTTCTTTTTTTCTCTTCTTCTTCAAAGAAGGAAACCACAGCCTCTTGGGTTTCTGCACAGCTATCAGGAAGAGTTTTTTTTTTTTTAAGCTGCAGTGATAGCCATGCTCCACTGGGGTACACCTACGGAGCCCCTACCAGGGGTGACACCAGGACCCAAAGCCAAACAGCACCGAGGACCCTCAGCACTCCCAGCCATCCTGCACAGGAAGCCACGCACACACCAAGTAGGGGCTGGTCCCGAACTTTTCAGATGAGCAGCATCCTACAGTTGCTTTTAGTCAGTAATGGAGAAAAAGAAAAAAAAGATGAGAGAAAAGCTCAGGGGTTAACAGCCCCTCTGCAGTTAACAAACACAGAGAACAGATATCTTGGGGACGTGCCATGCACACTCCCGAATTAACAGCAAGTTCCAGATCTGCTGCTCCGGATTTACAGCAGCACGCAAGTTGCCTGGAAACTTCGGAGAAGCGCGGAGTCCCTGCGAAGATCGCGCCCCGGGAGCTCCCGCAGCGCAGCGCAGCGCGGGGGGGGGGGGGGGGGGCGG
>WBMW01001268.1:1255917-1318551 GCA_013396635.1 Penelope pileata | reverse complement strand
ATGGGGGGGGGGGGGGGATGAATAACAGGCAGAGTTTAAAGGTATGCATTGTAGTTCTTAAAGAGGTCCTACCAAAAAGGGCATAGCGAAGAAAAGTGCTGCACAATGAAGAGAGAACAGCAGTTTATGAAAAGCATAAATGAAAACTAATAGCGTCATTTCAACAACTCTTCTTTACTGACATATTTCAGTTACATCTGTTACATCTGTTAAATTACCACAGAACAAAAAATAGATGGATGAAGTGACCAGCATTGCGAGATTCCTTTTCTCCTTTTTCCTTTACCTCTACAAAAGTTGCATGGTTATTGATTCTGAAACTACTCTTTTAAAGTTAAAAAGATAAGATGCTCCCTTTAATTGAAATAGCCGAGATGGATAAATGAAGAGAACTGCATTCCTGAGTCGGGTGGTGCATCTCCAGGAGTTTGGAAAGAGCTTGTAACTTCTGAGCTTCTCATTAAAAATAGAAAAAGTCCTACTGGTTTCAGATATTATACCACATGACTGAAGAGCACCTCTAAGCTTAGTGTAATATAATATAGTTAATTAATATAATATATTATTTAAAGTAAGCAGCATTACAGCCATTAAAACTCTTCAGAAGGCCCAGGAAAGTGAACACACAGCACATATAAAATATTACTGTGAAAAATCAGGTGATAAAACGTATCTATAATAATAAATCAGAAATAGCCCTAAAAAAAAGGTGGATTATAAATGAAGTTGAATAATTGACAGTGGCACTGTAAACTGTATGACTTGGGACTAAAATTAATCAGTAACTGAAACTCAGCGATTTTCTGACGTTACTACTGATGTTCGGTAACTTCTCATGTTGAGTTACAGGATACAGACAAAAGTATTTGTAGCTCAGCATCCCATCTCCAGTGTGTCCAGTTGCAGCTCTGCAGTGTCACAACTAACTGTGGCAGGAAATTTCTTCATCTTAAGTATGTGTGTGAATAAAGACCTCCATGTGTTTGCTTGGAGGCTGCTGTTTACTAATTTAATCTTACGACAAGATTATTTAGAGAAAAAAGAGAGACACTGAAGAACTGTTACCTATTATCTCCACCGTGCAGCGTGGTCTTTTCTGTTGGATCTGCCACTATTTCATGTTCAAACCCAGACTGTGAAACACGAGTCTTCCTGCCCCATGTTGTCTAGTAAAATATTTGCTATAGTTTGTTGAGCTTTCAGTAATCCCTGTGCAGCCACACTTGCATTTTTCTCAGTTGAAGGGCTTACAGGGGGAAATGTAGGTTATTTAGATATTAGAACTGCCAGTTTCAATATGCCTCTTTTCTCATGTAAACTATATACAGTCTTTTGAGAGGATATCAAAACTTTTGTTGGTCAGAAGGCATTTTACTCTCCTTTTGTAAGTAGTATTTTCTCCAAAGTATTAGCCTTCTGATCACAGAAATGTCCCTTTAAACATTTTTCCTTTGGCTGTCATTTAGAAAGTCTGTCTAAAAGTGAAGTTTATCATCATCTTGCTTAGAACATGTCACATTCAAAGCTACTTTTCTGTTCTGACTGCCTGTTAGCGTATTGATAGGGAACATTATAACTATACAGACTATTGACATTGTGAATAACTCTGAGCTACTTCAGTACCCTAACCTCCCACCATTTTCAAGGATTTAATATAAGATTTACACTAGCACCAATTCTCTCTCCAGTTTCAGAGGAACACATTCCTATACAGACAGATTTTATCCAACCGTGTAATTACAGAAACTCTGGAGTAAGTGATTTGTTTCTTGTTGGACTCAATATTGCCTTTCTACAACTCTAGTGAGGTACAGTGGATGTTCTCATCTTCAAAATGTGAAGTCAAATGAGGTGAGCCCTACCGGTTCTTGGCATTCTTTGCAATAAATAGTGAAGCTAGAGTATCTCTTAGACTGAGATACACTTTTCACTGAGTAACATACATTTGCAGTGTGCCCCTATGATGTTTTCCCACCCAAGCATTTGTTTCAAGATGGTAGTGAGATTTTTTTTAGATACTTTACAGTATTTTCCCAATTTTTTTGGAGAGTAAATTGGGAAAATTATTCCCTTATGTGACAGTATTTCTCTTTAGAAAACTGTGATAGAAGACAGTGGATGAGTGTGAGATATTTGTTTGCTTCATATGTTAGACAAAAATAAAAAATAAAAAAAATAAAAAGCTTTCTGATAGCAAGTACTAAACCGACAGAATTATAAATTGCTTTGGATTGGACATGAACCCATAATGTTCACTGTAGTCCTGGAGTGCTATCCTGTGATTATAGGGAGGTGATGAAGGAGATCTCTGCAAAAGTCATGAATCCCTCCCTTTTGACAAACAGAATGAGCGTTAATCCCTTATTTAATCTTGTGTTTCAGGCTAGACCAGTATCATGCTTTCTGTAGCCTTTTGTGTGCCCTTTCTAGCTTAAGATAGCCAGTGAAAAAGCAGTCATTCCTTCTCAAAGGCAGCAGTTGCCTAATCTTCCCAGTGCCTCTCTTTCTCTGCATTCTCACCCCACCCGCACAACCCCAGGGGAGCAGCCTTCTTCCCCCCCACCCCCCCACTCCCTGCCTCTGCTACAGTAGCAGCAACGTTTGTCTTCAATTACTGATTCAAGGATGTTCTTGTCATAGTTCGGGTGATTCTGCACATCATCACTAGTTTCTTCCTATTAATGCTTTTACCTGTGTGGGTTGAAGCTTCACAGTGCTTCCTCTTCCTAGAGATGAAGCTTTGGGCTACAACAATCTATTTCATTCCTATTTATTCGGTTGTTCTCTGGTTTTGTAAACTTCATTCCTGTTGAGATTCTTAGAAGTGACAAAAAGAGAAATCATACAGTGTTGTTAAAACAGAGCCCTCTCTGGACAAACAACAAACCCAAAACATTTAAAGAAAGTCTGGCTATCCATCTTACTTAAAATCTTACCATCACCTGCTCACAGAATGTTAATTGCTAATCTTCAGCTGTTGACCTTAGAGAGGCTTACATCTTGTCTTTCCAGTTTATTTGTCTTGCATCTAGCTATTAAGTCCATATATTCATGCGATAAATATCCCAACATTCAAGTTTACTCCAATATTCATAAACTACTACAAAGAAGCCGCAATTTTATTCAGACATTTATAAAAAGATCTAAAGAATTAATTCTAATTCTTATTTTGTGTATGATATTACATGTCAGAGATTATTTTCAGAAGTTTAAATGTAGAATTGAAAACAAGCTTATGGTTGTAGTCACAGGACAAATATTCAGTGCAGGTAGGAAATTACATCACACTGCAATGATACTGAAGCGCCCTAGTTATATTAGTTATATAATAATAACTATATATTAATAAGTAATATAACCCTAGTTATATTCCTTTGTGCCAGGCAATATGCAGACTCAGGAAAGAAAACGTCCCCCAAAATTTCTTATTAATGTGGTATGATGAAGGCCCTTAAACACAACTGAAAACTGGGTAAATTTGATTTTTTTTCATTGAAGCTGGTAGTTACTACATAAGGCCAGATATTGGTTCTCCATCAAAAGTGCATAGCTATGAGGAACAAAATGGTCTGCGTATAAGCATGGTCTAGTCTATCTTACAGTTCATTTTTAAGAAAAACAGCTGAGATCTGCTAATTTTGAATTCAAGGTGACTGAATTTAGATGCATATCTGTTAATACTCATAGATATTTTAAATATATATAGATTATACCCTAACCGATGCCTGCTTAATGTACTTTGTTCTGCACACTTTCTTTTGTATACTTAGTAACCATAGAAAAGTCACATACACATCATACTATTCTTTGAACTTGAGGATACTCATTTTAAAATGTCTTAAAATAGCAGTCTTGAAATAGCTCTCTTTAATTGAGAGCAGTTTGCTTTATGTGATCAGCCACGGAATGAATGCATGTATGTGTGTGTGTATACTCATACACATATGTATGTGTAGATACATACATACATATATACATGCATACAGACTTTTTTTTGTCCAGAGTTTGAAACCAAGTACTGATAGTAATAGTTTCCTTCTTCAAGAGGAGTGGAAAATATTGTGCAATATTTTCCAAACTGAAGTTGGACCTACTTAGAATGCTTAGTTTTTAAACTTTCCAGTAAATGAAAAGAAAAAGCATGTTTATTGTTTGATTAGGAGACCACAGACTTGTTAATTTTTGTGTATGGTTTCATATTCTTTATATATCTTTTGGTAAACTATATTTTGTACATCAAAAAGTACATACAACTCTGTATGGTTCTGCAATGCTAATTATAATGTACTCTTTATCAAGGGTTTTATCTTGTCACATGTATATTGCTTCTGTCTTCTTCTATCTTTAAATTAAATTAACTTTTCTTCCCTGGCATATCTTTTTTAAAGACTCAAATCTGTGTACAGTATATGGCTTGTTTGCAAAAACTTAAATAGGTGAAGTACAATGCAACAAATGCTTAAGCACTTCATCTGTCCCTGAACTGAATAGGGCTGCTTATCTCTATTACTTGTGTTCACAGAAGTAGTATAGGTCTGAGTCCTTACACTGTAAGCTCAGAGACAGGGTTTTTTGCATATAGCCTTAGCCAAACCTGTGAACAAAACACAAAATAAATAAAAAATAATTATAGCTTAAATTCTGTTCTGTTCTATTTCTACAGAAAATGTGGGATCAAGTCTCTATTAAAAATGAACTTTGGAACTAGAGCAGAATAAAAAAAAAAATCCTCTGTACTTCAGGTCTTTTAGAAGTATAAAATGAAGCTATAGATGCATAAGGCATTTTCAGCCCTTAGCTTCTTACTCTTTAGTAATGAAAATCAAAATGATGACATTAACATCTCTTTCAAGTCAGCTAACTGATACTGCAGCGTTATGAATCATCTCTTTAACACTGAGCTGCTTTTTAAAAATATGATTTTGTGGTGATAAAAGGTGTGAAGGTGACAGGCCTGCAGATCTTATTCTACTTACCCACAGAACGTAGGGAAAGCTTCACTTCAAAACCATCTTTCTCCTAGACGGTACTCAACACTGCAGCCGTAGGGGAAGCCAAGCTCTGCTTCATCCAGGATGATTGTGGTGGACAAGGATAGTTGCCCAGTGGGAGGAGTACACCATATTCAGTTCTTGAATGCCTGCTCTGAGTTGTGGAGAGAACAGCTGCAGGCACTGATGAAGTTTCTGATGCCCACTCTGCAGCACCAACACAGTACTTGCAGAACTTCTTCTTCCATGATCAATGTGGTTTTCATTTATCAATAAAACTAGTTAATTTGTGACTCCTACAGATGACTGGACAATCAGACCAGTGTAGCAAAACTCATTTGCTTGGCTGAACTGTCACATCCTCCGGATATCCTATCCCCCGTGATGCTGCAGGGCAGAGGTCTTCAGAGGTTCGCTAGCCATAGTGTCTCATACCGCCTCTATATAGGTACGGGAAGAAAAGCTATGGATGAGGTACAGATCTTCATTCGAGTCCCACCACAAGGAGCTTTAACTGCGTTATTCAGGAATGTGATTAACTAATCCTGCAAGTTCTTATTCACAAGTTCAAGGATGATGAATGTTGTCATTCGTGATTTACGGACTCTCTGATGCAGTCTGCCAAATAAGTATTCAACATGTGTGGTTTCCAAGCTTGGGCATGTTCACTGGGAAGAAACAAGCACCCTTTTCTTTATGGCAAATGTGATCATTGCCAGCCTTTGAGTATTTGCTTGATTATTGATACAGCCACTGTTAAATAGTACCCCAGCTGTCAGGTATGCAGTAATAAAAACATAGTAATGCAGCCATGGCTTGTCTGAAACTTCATGGAGCCTTTCCAACTGGAATGGATGCTGCAGAACAAAGCTGTCCAGGCATGTGGGCAGTGTGGATCCTCCAAGATAAACTCCAAGCACGTACCACTTGCTGTCACATAGAACAGTTCCAAACTGCACTTCATCTGCAGTTCCTCCTGGAAGCTGCCATGAGGTATTCTTGCACAGCCTGCCACTGATTGACATGTTTATCCAAATGGCACTGTTTAAGCCAGGATTTCCATTAGGGAAATGACGCTTGGTCCTTTGAGGCTGTTCACAGTGCTTCTTGGTCTAAGAGTTTAAGGAACAAAGTGGAACAACCAACATCCGTACCTCTCCATCAGAAATATTTGTGAAGGCAAAAGTGTTTGTGCTTGCAAGTGTCTGAAGAGGTGAAATTCACTGGAGATTCCCCAGATCCAGCTTACAGAGGAACCTGTGTTTCAAGAAGACTGTGTGTAAATACATAAGCTATAATGATTCCTTTAGTGACCATATCTGAGAAGTGCTTGGTCAGGAGCTATGGGTGCAGTGACTTCACACCTGCTGGTGGACCTATGTGGAATGACATAATCCTGGGGATAACGTGAATGACCTGTACAGCAGAAGCATAGCACTATTTCCTGGGAGCACGGTGCTATTTTTAGGGTGTGTAGGGAGCAGAACATCACTCACATACTTAGACCTGGATGGAATTCCTTGGGAGGAACAGGCACCGTGTCAGTGCTGTGATCACTCATGACATAGCTGGGTGTAACCTAGGTGGTGGNTTTTTTTTTTTTTAAATCAAGATAAGCTCCTATGACTGCTGCTTTCCAAACAAAGCAATACAAGTCACTGTACTTCGCCCTATGGACTTCCATTTTCATTCCGCATGAGTAAGTAAGATTGGGAAGAAAAATTTTCTTCACCTCAGGAATTATCCGGACAGCACCCATCACCTTGGTTCCAACATGCAACATTCTGCTGGTTAGGGGAAAAGCCAGGGTGGAAGGCTGGCACTGACGGTCAGCAAGCAAAGCCCTCCTGGGTCCTCAAGCTGCTTCAGTGCCACAAGAGGCCTGGATAGAGAATTCGTGGCTGGACACAGCCCAGAGAATTGTGGAGAAATTCTGAACTTCTTCTGTAGCTTAGTGCAAGTTGGGCTACTATATTTAACTGCCACCCTCACATTTTTTTCAATTTCTTGAAATCGAATAAGCACTTCATGTCATCTTAAATGAAAACAACCTCTGGTAGATCATTTGCTCTCTCTTCTTACTGCAGCTGGTAAGTATTCCTGTCAGCAAAGTCAAAGGCATGAAAGTGGTGTTTTTGAATCTTGATAAAGGTTCTTGCCTTCTCTTATGCGCATATTTTATCTTGCTAAAGGTGCATATAAATGAGGTGGCTGTTCCAATGCTTGTTGGTCATGTGTTTATGCAGGATGTTGGGGGTGGTATGCAGGAACTAAGGTATGATCCAAGGAGCTGGAAGGGTGTGTAAAGCCATAAGGAGGATATAAAATACCTTTGAGGAAGATATAAAAGCTTAAACAACCTCAATCTTGCATAGATCACGTCCATGCAGGAGCCGGGCCTGAACTGTTCTTTAGTCACTAGAGAACTAGTCTCTAGGGAATAGTTGAGGGCCCGAACTCTTCTCTAGTCTGTGCCCAGATTACATCAGAAATAATTTACTTTGTCCCAGAGCAGAAGTTGATTGTAAAAGAATATAAACATAGTGGAAGTTCAGGGGCGGGTGCTGAACAAGATGTGTCAGGCAAACATACAATGCTGTCTGAAATGGCGGCTGTGGAACCAGTGATTGCTTTCTGTTGCTTATTCCTAATATACTGGGAGAAACTAAACATAATGTGTCTTTTTTTTTTTTTTTTCCCCAAGTAAACAATATTGCATCAAAGATGCATTGGTTCTTGTATCAGTTGCTCGTCTTGACACAATCTGCAGGATCTTCAGTATAGGCTAGCTGCTTTAGGCAGCAGAAAACATTTGTGGAAACTATTTTACATTTATATTTGTCGTCCTTATTTAAGGTTCCTAATCTTCAAAGCCAAATACCCTGTCTTTCAAATGTACAGTTTAATCTTTATTTGCTGGATGAACCACTGTCTGAATATACGCAAAGCACTTCCTTTTCAGAATGACACGCAGAGCATTTCAGTGCTTTGAAGTGATTCAAAGCAGATGAGGAGAAAAAGGATCATTAATGGTTTCTTCAAATAAAGCATTGCAAGTATAACTGTGAGACCTGTTTGGAAAATGAGATGGAGTAAATTTGAGTGCTTTTCACAGAAGTCTTTTGGACGAATTTCAAATCAGCTTGATAATTAAGCACCAGGTCTTTTAGAACCATGTTTACTTTAACAAACCTCTGTAACCATATTCATACTAGGGCAAGGCATAGTACACAAAGGGTTTTCATAGGTTATAATTAGTTTAGATTACTTTCCATTATGTGTCAGCAAAGGCAGCCCGTGGGCTGGCTCATGTTTCGAGTTACCCTGCTGTTGCTGTTACTGCAGCGGTAGCTTTGGGTAAGTTACCTGCATGACAGTATCTAAAAAGCCTGTCCAACAGCGTTAAGTAGCGATCTCTGCACTTTTTTTGGCTAGTGCATGCCACCATCCATTCTTATAATCAAACTTTAAATTGAAAATAGGATAAAAGATACAAAAACAATGGAAGATTATAGTCCATAGGAGACTTTGGGCTATTTGCAAGCAGGTCTCTATGCTTTGAAAAATCACTGTATTATACCATATTCTTAAATGTACTGATGCCACTGAAAAAAACAGACCTGTAACATCAGAAACTGGTAAGAACTACATTCCTGTCTTCAAGTTGACTTGTTTGTTATTCCTATCAGCAGCACCTTTTATAGGCTGTTTATTCTCAGGTGATCCATTTTTAAAACCTACTTTAGCACAGCTGTATGGACACACCCACTGCCTCTCAAAGTGGAATCTTTCTGACACTTAAATTACATTTCCAATTTTCCTGGGTAATGAGTAATTCAAAATGTGGATCTTGAAAGTGTCTATACTCATATTTAAATATCTCCAAAATTTACAGATTCCCTTTCTTATTTTGCAAGCTCTAAGATCATATAAAATATTTCACTTACTGTACTTCCTTTTTCAGGGTATCAAAAGAGATTATATTTGATAGATTATAAAAATGCTTTATAAACCATAGTTTATAAACCATAGTTCAGTCAACAATTTAATGTGAAGATACATAACTTTGCAAGGATATTTGGTGGTTCTGCTGTCAAAAATTAGTGAGATGCAATGGAGGAAATAATTAGCAAAAAAACTATGCTTAATCCAAGCCTACCATCTGTAATATTAATAGAGCATATATATATATACACATTTTGATGCTGATACTGAGATTCAGGAGTCTGCATCTTAAAAGTGTATGAAAGCATTTGTGCATTTGTGTTTTTGATTTATGAAGTTAGATCACGTTGTTTCAGAATAACAGTTTAAGGATGAAATGTGAGAGAGAGTTTAAGAAACAGCTAAGATCTAAAGGAAGGATGTAAGTTAAAAAGAGCTAGTGAAAGGAGAGAAAGCATTGAAATTCCAATGTTGCCAGAGAGTGCAGTCAGACAGAAGAAGACAGCAAGCTCTAGGAGGGTTAGCCCAGCTTGGAGTTGTGAGATAGAGGTCTGGGAGGAAAAAGGCAGAGAGAAGCACATTGTAGACAAAAGAAAGGAAGAAACGAGAAATAGCCCAGGATGTGCAAACAGTGGGGTGGTACAGGGAGATTACTCTGTCCATCAAGCAAGCCATGTGAAAGACAAGACAACCTCATTATTAAATCCAGTCTGTAACTGCATTTCTCTTGCTTTGTTCTGGGTTGGAGATTATTTGGAAAAGGTAGGTGATTGTTGGTAACATTTTCCAAGTATAGGTGTAAAATATTTAACTCTTACCTTGATACACAGTAACTAACTTTGTTACTAGATAAGGCATAAAGATAGAAATAGGAAATCGCTAAGTGATCTGTCAGGGAGGGGTATGCCTTAGGAAATCAGCAGGTTTTTTAGTAGGATAAAATACCACTCCTCTCAACATGCCTTCTACCCATCATGAGTTGTGAGATTCAAGGGAAATAGAGCATATTCTTTACAATGCATGATAAAGATGATGCCTAGAACCAGTCCCGTTCTGATCAGGTCAGCAGAGATCAGCACCTCATTGCTCACAATCACAACTGGTACCCACTGAGGGCACTGGGAACTGCATGTAAAAATGGTTGATGGCTTAGAGCTTCCCTTAGCAAGAATTGATCGCAGTTTCTGAATGCAAAAGTATTTGCTTTCTAAATCTAGCCTTCCTGAAAATTGTTGTTGTCTAGGTAATGGAAGAGTCAGTAAATCGGGGGGGGCAAATTAATCAGGTTGTGTGTGTCTGTCCAACTACCCTGAAGTGAGTGGTGCTACAAAGAAGTAAATGAAGATATCACATAATATTTCACGTTAACTTAGTAAAACCACACCCAAGATCTGTTTAGAACTTTTACCAAACCTGGTACATATCTGCGCTCCCTGATCACCACTGTGATGCAAATAATTTTTTTCCTAAATACATGCATATCTTTTAAAAACAATGTCATTTAAATGCAATACTGTTTCTGACAGGTTGAGTAATTATTCTGAACTACTAATAGGGCATATGCTATACCATCATCATTGTCTGATCTCACAGCTCCTTACATCATTCTTACTGATCATTCTTGTTTGCTATCATCGCTTTCTGGCTTTGAAGCTCCACCATCCTTGTCAAGATACGGAAGTGCAGCTCAGAATACAGCAGTGCTCCCAAATCAGTAGTGGGTGGCTGTTACATTTCCCCTGTCCTACCAAGCAGGCCACAGTTATGATGTCTGAAACTGTTTTCCAGGTGATGTTGGAGATGGTTGGGGAATCTAAACTTAAGCATTCCCCATTGCATAGGGAAGCAACATGCTGCATAGATTGTTCCTGAGGAAGTCAGATAGCAAAAGCTACATTTCTACTGTAAACATCTGACTGTTTTTATTGTCCCTCCAAATTCAGTGATTAACAGATAAACAGCAACATAATCTATTACTGACATTGTAGAGCAAATACAGGGATTTAAAGTTATAGATCAGAATTTTGTCTTACAGGACTTTCCCCGTAGTTTTATAAGAGCACCACAGGAACTTTAGTGATCATAAATGGTTATAAGGTGTGTTTTCTGTCTCATCTGAAAGAGAGGAGTCATCCTGCTTTTGAACAAAGGTAATGCTTAAATTACTCACTTCCTAACCAGTTCATCAACAATGCATCTTGCTTTGCAGCTAGGGGCGGTGTTCACAAATTGGAACTACAAGCCCAAGTGTTTCCGTAAGGTACTTGGAGCCAGCATTTTGGCACTGACGATATTCACAGTCCTATAGCTTCCTAGCCACTTACTCTTTTATGAACCTAAAACTTTTAGGGGCCTAAATGTTTGCAAATAAAATCCCATAGGCTATGGGTATACCGGAGATATACCCATCTTTACTACTGGGTATAAGTTCTATATGTTGAGGATCAGCCTTGCACAACATCATACCCGGGCATTTTTGACAAAGTACCTAGCTGTCCCAAACCTAGTTTCCTGAACTTCAGACTGTCTTTCAAATCCAAGTAAGCTAATAGTCCTTAAGGTCATCAGATGATTTAAAAGATACTCAGAAATAAAGAAAAGCAATTTGAAAGGTTCTCTTGAATACATCTGGTTGAACTAATAATTCCAGATTGGTGTTAGAAATTCTCTTTGCAGTAGAAGTTATCCAGACATTGACAGGCCTGGATTAGAGGTCAGCCACATTTCTCCCTCTAAATTCTTATTAGCTTGGAAGTATGAGCTTGGGATTGTTCACAATATTGCAGTGAAGACTATTGTTTATTGGCATATATACTGATATGCAAAAGCACAGAAGATGGGATGAGTTAGAGAGTGGTAAGCTAGAGATCAGGAAAAAAAACTACAAGGTTATTTCTTTTGGCTGGCAATGTTATATAAACATTTCAGAAATAAGGATTAAAGACTTCAAAGTCCAGATACAAAGCTTACTGTAGATTACAACAAACCCAACTTAACCTCTCAGAATCCTGCAAGCTTTGGGAAACATTTTGGGCAGACAACCTGTAATAAGAGTATAATTTCAGTCAAAACATATGATTGCTTTTCGAGTTGATTAAGGAACGGGTTGCTCAGAGGTACACATTTTCATAATAAAGTGGTTCAAGTACATTCCACTCCACTGTGTGTCATAGTTATAGTGCAAAATGTGTGGATATTTAACAGGAAGGTTAAGTTTTGATAGAAGGTTGTAACATCTCATTGTACATTAATTTACTGGTGCCTTTTAAAAAAGCAACACATCTTCTACCGTCTTTATTACTTCCTATGACTGACATCAAGAATGGCTTCATCTGAATTAAAGGAAAACTTGGAGGTTGGTAATCTGGTTGTTGGTAGGATAGTTCAGTTTCTTTGCTTAGAGTGAGCATATGATAGGGAGCCAAATTATTATTTTACTCTGAGATACATTTTACATCTTCTTAATAGTGGTATAGTAAACCCTTTTTACTTCTGGATAGTTTAGTTTGAGGGAAAAAGCTTTTTTTCAACTTTGACTAGACTGTAGAAGAATGTATTTTCAGTATCTCCAAACATGTAAGAAGAGCAAGATATTGACTGTAATTAGGGTGCTTATCTCTATTCCTACTCCAGATTGAATGAAAAGTGGCTTAAAAAACTTCTGTATGTCTGTTTTCCCAGTGGAAGAATAGCCACGGGAGTATTCACTTCTGCATAATGAATATTTGAAAAGTATAATACATGTGAAATGTATTAAAATGACATTTTCCAAATATAGTTCTCTTTTTACCACAAGGTCGCACTGCTAATTGTCTGAAAGCATTTTCAACAGAGAAGTAATATTACAGCTTGGTAAATTAATCCATTGATATTTTTGCAATTCTGAGGTTATAGCAAATTTTTGAGAAGTGAATAGGAAATGAAAATTTAATGGGGAAGGAAGAAATGTTTCTTACATTACAGGCCAGCAAAACTTTGCATTTTATCCAGAATGTTAATGTGTACATCTCTGGCTAATTTATTGAAAGATTCAGTTTGCATTTAATCAGAAAATGTCAATAAAGTAACCTTTTGGCTTTGATTTACTTGTTGAGTTATAACTAAGAATTTCCAAGTGATTAATAACCTTGGTGTGGGGCATGAGGAAGAAATTTAAACCAGGTTATCCAGCAATTTAAAATGCATTTAAAATACTTTTATTGTATTTAAAATGCAATTTAAAAATATATATTTTTTTAACTTATAACATTTTTCTGTTAAGGCTGAACGAATGCTTTTGACAGGAGGCTTGAAATCTCTCCTTCCTCACATGCTGAGAAGAATAATTCGTTGCAACAGACTCAGTGTCAGTAATACTTCTGGGATGGCTGAAGGTAAGGAAACCTAACAGCTCTGAGTGGAGACTGACTCCGTTTTGGATTCGTAGCAATATATATATTTTTTCTGTTGTTGTTGGTTATAAGGGAATGTAAGACTATTGAAAACACTGAAGTAAACCGGAAGAAAACGTCAAGTTGACTTACATTCTTAACTCACTTAGGTGTTTTTAAAATCACATTGTAAGCACCTGACATTGTATTCTTAAATCACTAAGGTACATCAGAGAAAGTATATCATCCTACATGTGTAATAACATGGACTTTGTATTCAAAACTGTTGTGTATTCTTCAGCTCCCAGTTACGTCAGTGAGAACTTATGGATACAGAAAATATTTGGAAAATCTGTAATTAAATCTGTCTTTCCTTACACACATTATCACCACATTTATAGGATCACATATTGTGCTCTTCACAGACCTTGCTTTACTGAGTGTGTAGAGGTGCATAGTCACTGAAGTGGTTTTCTGCTTCATTTGTTGCACTACACTACTGAAATAACTATTTCTTATTGCCTTCATTGTCATTCACTAAATAAACCAAAAACTCTTTCAAAACTTCTCTGAACTGGGATATTAGTGTGTTGAACTCATGCCTCGGTTGATCGGTGTGTCCGTCTTCACTAACACTGTTGAAGAATATATTATTGCGGATACATATTGCAAGTATATACTTCAGCTGATAGGAGGAGGAAGAAGGAAAAAAAAAAAATCTATCTATAAAGGAAGTAAGGATAGTTATCAGGAGGAGCAATAAAGTTGTCCAAGAGTTGCTAACAAAGCTTCCTGTATTTACAGTGTTCCTGGAAATTGCCAGCAGATTCAGTCTGTCAGCTGCAAGTGGTATTTCAAAGTCAGTGTTGTCCAAGTTGAATGCACTGATGAAAGCCGTAATTTTTAGAGTCTGTGAATATCAGCACAGTAGAAAGTGCCTGTAGATTTCACACGGGCAGCAGGGAACGAGGCTACAGGGTAACTCAATGTAGTGTTCTGTTCCATGGTAAATTTAGTATGTTTATTTAACAAAAACGAATTTCTGTATTTAGCAAGAAACTATTTCTGTATTTAGTAACTTTTGTTAGTAATAAAATGAATTTTTGTGCTGAGTAGTCCCAAAAGAGCAGTTTGTGGGCACATTCAGTATGCAAATACGTGCTTGCCCCAATTTAAGCCTTAGATTTACATTTTTCCTTCAGGAATAGTGTTTTATCTTTTGGTTTCTTGGTTGGCTTTGGCCAAATGTAAGTTTTTGATGATTTCTACATGTTTTAAAGAAGGTCATTGGTTTCAACCAAATGAGTGCCTGCTGGATCACAGGCTGCCACAGTCTTTAGGAAAGTTGGAGCTTCTGCACAGCCTCTTACTTGCCTGTCTGATGTGTGACACAGTGGTAGCTTCTCAAGACACAACATTGATACTCACTGCAAAAACATTAATGTCTTTAGAAACTGTTGCGTGGAAGCAATCAACAACTTTTTAAATCAAAGTTGATTCTAGGTGAAGAAAGTGTAGCAATTGTGTTCATTTTGTGTTTGTTTGTTTGTTTAAATTAGAAATAGTAGCAATGACTGAAGATTCAGTGTGGCAGGCAACAGGTTATTCAGGAGCTGTAGTTTTGTCTCTTAAATTGCAGCCCAAGATAAAAGTCCGTAGTCAACAAACTCTAAGGACTGGGTTACATAAGGACAGTATGCCAGGAGTTTACTGTTATACTGGTCATGATTTCTAACTTGGCATTAAGTGTAAAAAGAGTGGTATGTCTTTTAAAATATATATTTTCAGCTCTTTGCTAATATTTGCATAAGTAAAACATTTTCCCGTAGAATACTAATTTCTCAGGTTATATAATAAGTTCTATTTATATATGAATTAATATAAGTGTTTATGAAAGGAATTATGCGTTCTTTGTATTCTAGTGCTTTCTATGTCTATTAACTATTTTAGCTGTGAACAACTTCACATGCACAGTATATCTAGCTGCAATTTTAAAAATATTTTTAAAAGCTGCGTAATTTAATTACAGCATTTTGAAATAAAAATGTCCTTTGGGTAATTTTCATAGACCATTTACAGAAACCTATACTGAAAAGTTACTGCTTCATAAATAAAGTGGCGAAGTAATAACCAGTCATTTCCACCTTCCACAACTTCAGGCTATAAAAAGGCCAATGTTGTGATTTTGCACAAGTCCCTGGCTGATGACTTTGAGAAGTTCTGCCACGCAAACCATGGACCCCTGCCGCTGCTGTACAGAAGTAAGCCAGGTGATTGGAAATGTCCTTCTCTGAGTAGTGATTCTGATATCAGGTAACTATGGATTGACTCTGCTTCTCAAAGTTCTGCAGGAAGTGCTGCTGATGGTCATTAGGAGAAATCAATGTTTAAGGGAATAGTAGCCTGCTTGCACCGTTGTACATTTTGAACAAGTTTATTTTCTTGGAGTTATACCTTTGAAAGAAAACTATGCATACGTATAACAGAATAGAATCAGCCTGATCATCTTGTTCTTGAGATACATGTTATTGGAACTGGCAGTATTGCAAGTATTACCCTAATGCAGAAGTGAATTTTTTTGAAATTTGTAAAAATTCTGCAGTCTGAGAAGAATTAAATAGCAGTGTTTCTCCTCTCTTTTGTTTAGTATTAACACAGGCACAATGACTACATGATGTTTATGAGGGTCTCTGAAATGTAGAAGTTGTGGTCCTGTAGCAAATACTAAAATTTTTGAATCCTGGAGACAAGATATAAGTAATGGACATTTACCTGCAAAGCCTGAAAAATACCAACCTCTAACATGTTCTGTTTGCTGTCTTGTTTATGTATAGAATAAGGTGTTTTGTGCTTTTTTTTTTTTCTTTTTGGTCTGTGATTTTTCACTGTTTCTCAGAAAGAAATTAAACGGATAAAGTAGGCCAAATCTTGTGGTTTGACAGTGTGCTAAAGTGAATTTGGATAATTCTTGTCGTGCACGTCTTCAAAAAATATTATAAATGTGTAATGACTTCTTATTTCACTAGAACTGACTGCCTGCAGTACAACAGGTATGAGCATGGAGCTTTTACTGGATCTCTGAAAAGTCTAAAGGAATACTCTGAACAACTTAAGGACATGGTGGCTTTCTACTTAGGCTGCAGCTTTTCTTTTGAAAAAGCAGTCCAAATTGCTGGCATTCCTATAAGAAATGTTGAACAAAAATGTAACGTAAGCATGTATAAGGTAAGGATACACACACAGACATAATCTGCTGTAACTTTTTCATTATTTATCCATGTTCATGTTATGTGCACGTACCTATCGCTCAAAATCAGAACTTTTTTCCCACCTGCCTAACAGCTTTAGGCAGGTACTAATGCTGAGTGTATGAAAATATAGGGTAAAATACGCCCAGCATCAGATCAATGCTTTTATCAACTTCCTGCAAGGCTGAATTGGTATTTTATTCATTTACAGTGACAGAGTTTTTCCCCACGTACCATGGCAGCCATTTCATTTGGATTCAGTCCTGGTTTCCTTCTCTGTTTCATCTGATGGCCCATGTGCTATTCGACTGTCACCTTTGTACATGTCCCACTCTCTGCACCGTTTCTAGCTTGCAGTAAGAATATTCTTTTCACGAGCCATGACAGCAGATTGTTCAGCATGTATGAAGTAATATTTTAGATTTTTCCTATGACTGTAGACCCTTTCAGTTGCACATTTGCTAGGAACCCAGGCCTCTGGGACAGTTGCTCCTGAAAAGTGTCTACCATAGCATGAAAATTGTAACTGTTCTGAAAGAATATAGTGCAGATTTTGATGTTGGCAGAAGTCCTAGTATAATTCTGGCTGTAATAGGTAGACCCTTTAAGATTAAGAACACTTTCAAGTACCTCTGAATGCATTTTTCTTATAGCTAGCATACTGTTCTTGTAAGCAAATGTTATTGTTTGACAGCTTTTTGCTGTACTGCTGGTCAAACTGAAAGAGCAAATGCATCTCGTGAGACCTTCCGCCAAGCTTAAATTAAAAAAAAATAATAATAATTATGTATCTGCTTATAACATTTCAGAATTGGGAGAATAGCATTGCTTATAGCTCATCAATAGTGTAAAGAAGTATACAGTGCATTTCTTCAGTGACAGGAATAATTATTACGAAAAATTTTTAAAGAAATATTTCCTGTACAACTCTTGCTGTGCAGAACCAGCTTACTGCTTCTGTAGAGCTCGAGGCTGCCAGTTACCAGCAGCAGAAGTTCGTGACCCCCGTGTGTTACAGAGCATCTCAGTTTCTCTGAATTCCAGCAAACTGAATAGATTCAGGCCAAATTGATTTGTCACCATGATACTTTGTTAGCTTTTTGCTTCCCATATGGGGAGCCAGGATTGTTTTCTGACAATATTCAGAATATACTGAGCTCACCATGCTGTATGTTGCATTTACTTAAGGAAGAAATGCGTGGTATGGAAAATTTTAGTGATCCATATGAAGAAGTTTAAGGATGGTATGTTTCACTAAAAGATTTTTTTTTTTGGAAAAGGATTTTAAACGAATGTTATTATCTGGCTTATTCTAATATTTCTGATTCTTTTAAACTGTCAAGACAGCTGTGCCGTGCTACAGCATTTCTACTTTTTGCTGCAACTTAGTAGTCACAATGAGACCTATTCCTGAAAGCAAATTGGAAGCAGCTGTGCTAGCAACATATGAATTAGAAGAAGCCCATGGAGCACCAATTCACGTGGGTGACGCTGGTCAGTATTTTCATACTTTGTTTTGTGCAGACTTCATTGTCAATAAAAATGGTGGAGGGGGAGCCATGGGAGGTGGTAAAACTAAAATACCTGCCCAATATATTTTTGTGTTTTAATCCTTTTTAATGGCCACAAACCTCAATTGGAGGAGAAAAAAAGAAAAAATAAGTTTTGAATGAGTGGAACACAGAGAATTCTTGAATAATGGCAGTTACATATCAGGAGTACTTTTAGTAAAAACTGTAATCACATTTTTCCAAAATGTGTGCAGTTTCATTTATATGTGAATACTCCCTTGTTGTCAGGGATTCCAGTGGCAGGGTAGAAGTGATTGACAGCATGGGGAAAAGTGTGTGTGAATGCATATGGATGACAGAAGTTTGTCAGTCAGTAGTCTTATACATAGACACAGCCGGATCACATTGCAGGGCATGGAAAGAGATGTCGCTGGCAACTACACCACAGCAACGTATTTGGTCTGAGTGCTTAAATCTGAGGAGCTAGTCATAATTCTGTACTTTCAGTAGAGACTGGGAAAGTGAGAGTCTCCACTATGCATTTTTTTTCTTAAACAGAAAAAGTTAAATGAATGACCTAGAATACTGCAAGGAGGTGTTAAAGAAAAAGACGATTTAGTGAAAGCTGAATAAGAGTGAGATTATCTAACCCAGAGAGGTGACAGATTCCTCAGTTCTTTGGCTAAATAATGCAGGAAGCTAAAGGAGCAGAAAACGTGTTCTAGAAACAGCCCATTTTGCATTGCATTTAATCTTGCTTGCCAGTGTTGCAAATGTAATTCTTCTTTTGAGAGAAAAGATTTAGAATAGCTTGGAAACTCAGCATGCACATCTAGTTTGTATTTTGCTGCAGAAGTGAGAACATTTTTACTGATGTCACATACAAAAAGGAAAAACATGGCAGCTCAGGTTCTAGGGATGTGCACCCAAAGCAAACTAAATATGCCACTTCAGTTGGGTATTGCCACTGCTGTTGTTCTATCTCAGTATTACTGGATGATATTTGCACCCCTCCCCCCCCCAGCTCGCACACACACCCCTTGTAATATCACTGCTTGACTGAAATCTATAATGGGCTTATTCTTGGTCAATGACAGGTCTCTTGGGAATACAAGATCTTTCCAAACCAGACTATGGAGATCCAGTTCACCTTCACCCTGGTGACATCCCAGTGTTTTGGGCATGCGGTGTAACAGGAATAGAAGCAGTCATCAGCTGCAGTACGTACTGTCTGGAAAATCTTAAAATCATTCTTCAATCTTTTGTGTGTTTGAGATGGCAGATATCTAAAGCTCTGACAGCATCAAAACATCATTTCTGAGCATCATTAAGAACTAGGAGTTTAAAGGCTTTCATTTTTAAACTTCCTTTTGAAATATTATTTTGTATTACCCAGCAGTAAAACAATAATAAAGGGGAAAGCCAAAAAAAGCAGCCAGGAATCCGTTTTGTCAAGAACTAGCAAATGGATGGACCTGGAACAGAGTTTATTGTCTTGTAAAGAATTTTTAACTGTTAATTTTGTGTCAAAGTGAAATAAATGTGACGCATTTTATATAATAGAAGTCTTCTCCTCTGTTAAGAATTGCTCTCCTGTGCTTTGTCCAGTCATTTATAGCATACATGAGTGCAGAGGACAAGAAAATGCAACTAAACTATAGTGACAGTATTATATTGCTCTAAATCACCAAACTATCATCTCAATCTATTATTCTCAAATGTATTTTCTATTCATGCAGTTTGGGCAGGCATACTAAACCTCAACAGCCACATTCCCTCTCTTCCTTTAAATCACTGCCTGTAGGCTCCCAACATATCCAGCACAGAGCAAGCACACATCTCCTCCTTTTTCACCATCCTAACAAAGTAACGTTTTGCTTGTTTAAGTATGCCTGCTGTGATTTATCCAAAAATGTTCCAATTTTGCCAAGCCAAGTGTGATCTAAATCAAGCATCAAGACTTCCAGAATTAAAATCGAGACAGCAAATATTTTCAGGTTAGGAAGCTAACATGCTGTCAGATCTAAATAAGCTTATTGTTCACTGGGTTTTAGTGCTTCTCAGATTCCCTTTGCTAGTTCTCTAGCAAAGGGAGCTTTTGCCCTCGGTCCTTTTTCTGTTTATAGGTCTCCTAGCTGGGTAGGCGAGATGGTGTGCAAAGGTGCTGTTTCTCATTTTCTTACTCTGATAAACGACAACTACTTATCAGCAGGCAGTAGTTAACACAGTTTTGTCATACCACTATTAAAATTATATTCAGAGGTATAGAGAGGTGCGGTAGCTTCCAGCAACAGTTCAGAACCTAGACAATTAATTTATTTTTATAGACACAATATCACCAACACACTGTGCAAACTTAAGCGTTAACTTGTTCTCAGCTCAATGCACTAGTTTTTCCATGCATGTCAAACCTCGTTTTCAGACTTGCCAATTCCTGACTGATTTCCTTGAAGGGTACCAGTTGTCAGTTCCTAAATTGCCTCAAGCTTATACCAAAGAGGGTAGTGTAGAAAAACCTGATCTCAACTACCCACATGTGCTTTTCAGAAGTGAAAACATTTTCAGATGTATATGCACACATTTCTTTCCTCAGTGTTTTTATTGCTGCATTGTATCTTAAAATATCACCTGTTTTATAAGTATCATCAGACAGGGATTCTGTGCTGTTAAAGTGCTTCTCATGATTTTACCATTCTGATATTTTGATATACAGCAATTACAAAGTGTTTCATTGAAGTTTGTGCAGTTGTTTGTTTGTTTTTTGCTTTTGCTGTTGATTGTTTCGTCTGTTCTAGGATCTCCGTTAGCTTTTACTCATTCTCCTGGCTGCATGTTCATTACTGACCTAAAGAACGACAGTGCTACAGTCAGGTCCTCGAGAGAAGTCCCTGAAGTCCACTGCATTTCACAAGATCCTTTGCGTTATAGTGTGGTGTCAGCAGAAGCAGCACAAAAGATAAGGACTCTAGAGAGCCTGATTGGAACAGATCCAGGTAAAAACCAAAAATCTCTTCCTTTAATGGATTTCTTACGAGTTAGATATGAATTATCCTGTTTGTGTAGATATTTACAATGTTTAAGAATACAATAAGAATCTAAAGTCAACTTTAAGATTTTTTTAAAAAAACTCTTTCTTAATATAACTTAGTGTTTTATTTTTCATAATCATATTTAATACCAGAGTTTGGCCTAAACCTTTCAACGTTACAGGTAAAGGAACATGTTAATTCGATTAGTGTATTCTTTCTAAGTATACAGAAGCTTTGCTGTTTACAGCAGAGTAGAGAGCCCACAGGGAATAAGAACTGTTAGTGAATAAATCTGAAATTGGTATGTAAAGCACAGGGCAGCTCAGCGAGCTGGTAACAGCTATGTGCATATTCACTGTCGAGTAAATAACATGTTTCTTTAATATATTCATGACTAACGTTCTCTTACTGGGCTATTCTAGTAGTTACATGTGTTTCTCAAGCATCCCTCTCTGATGAGCGGAATTACATCAAGCTCTGCTGATATATTTATCACTGAGGTCTTGTGCGATGGACCAAAGTGACCTGATCACAACAAAATGTTGAAAGGTAGGGCTGTGTGTGTGCATAAGGGAGATAAGAGGAAAATAAAGGGATAAAGGATTAAAAGACAAACAGAAGACATTCCTAAAATACACATTGAATTAGTTCCCTCTGTCTGCTGTAAATTTTGATCTCAGTTTACCATGAATTTTCTGAAATCCTTTACAGGCTGTAATGGAAAACAGCTAACACCCAGCTTTCCCAAGCTCAGGGTTTGGGCTGCATGCATATATTTGGGTCTGTTTATTTTTCCTCACAAAGCCTTTCCTTTTATCCACTCTCTGGAGTTCAGCATGGCACAATGCCATGCTCTGCAGAAATACAAGACCTAACTTCAGAGTTAGCTCGTTTTATTGCTAGAGGAGAATGCCTACATTAATATAGTACTGTATCTCACTTGATGCACCCCACTTGTCAGAGACTACTGTACTCTGCTTCTTTTACTCGAGTTCTGTTGAGAACTTTCTTCTGTGTCCACTGTCTATTTATTATCTATACATTGCCTGTATGTTACATAGGAGGAATGAAGGGAAAATGACGAAGGAAACTGGGGAAAACAATACGGAAGGGTGAGAAAGGTTAACGTATGAGGAGACTAGAAAACAACAGTGAGGACTTGCCTTTCGTGATCAGCTCATGAATGTCAGCACATCATGCTAGTATTCATAGTTTTCAGGAATGCAAGCAAATCTAAAGGACTGCATTACACACTTGTGTTTCTGAATCCCAGGAACGGGATTAAGAAGTGCTGAAACATTGTAAGACTCATACAGGTGCACAGTGTTGCCTTTTCAAGGACTGAGTCAAGAGAAGGGTGGTCTGCTAATACTGACCTATTTGTCAAGGTCAGATAGCACATAACAACAAAATCGTTTAGTAGTCACCTGGATAATACTGTAGTGATGGAGCTTATCAAGTCTCCCAATAACTTACAGTGTCTCTGAACCCTCACTGCTACGGTTAATGATTTCATTTAGTTGAATTTGTTTAGGAATTAGCTCTTTTCTAAGGGGATAGAGTTAAGCAGAGACAAATAACCAGCTTATTCATCTGAGATCTGCATTGAATCTTCTGCAGAACGTGGAAGTTCTAAGAGGTGATCTAGCTTCAGTACTTAGGCATGGTCTAGCATGACTCTAACGACAAGTCAGAGGAAAGCAGAGGGTGAAAAGAAAGAAAACAATGTTCAGTGAGCTTTTAGAACAAAAAAGAAAAGTTATTTACACCAATATGTAGACACACTAATATAGTAATTCTCAAAACCCACTTAACTGAAATTCTTAACCTGGAAGCACAGCTCATTATCCTCATTACTCATATCCTACACCTTCTTAGGTTTCCTGAGGAAATTAACCCAATTCCTGCCTTGACCAGAGGTTTTTCTTTTTTTTCCTCTTTGCCCATATTATGCCATTAAAGTACACAGATTCACCCAGACAAAAAGAGAGCAATGTATTGAAGTGTACTGCTCTCCTAAACAAATAAATACATCTTTAAAAACACTCCTCTAGGAGATCGGGGTATCGTTCATTTGCACCGCCAGGGTGAGCTGCTGAAGGCTTGCCTGTCCATCTCCCACGCTCGGTCAGTGTTGGTTACTACTGGATTTCCTACCCACTTCACTTATGAGCCACCAGAAGAGAACGATGGGCCCCCGGGAGCTGTCGCTATTGCGGCCATGTTGCAGGCCGTGGAGAAAGATGTTGCCATAGTAACAGATCAGCGAGCCATGGATCTGAATAAAAAGATTATCGAAGACGCTGTTCAGATAGGTAAGACACATGTTTTCCCGTTTTTGTCTTGCTAATTTGAGCCAAGTTTCACTTCAGTTAATCTCATTCTAATTTACTACAGGATTTTATTTTATTTTTTCCAGAGAATGAACAAGCATTTGCCCTGTAAGCTCAGATCATCAGTGTTATGCTGTTTAGTTAAAGGTAGCTGGCACCACATTAATTCTTGTACATCTGGGTAGTGAGTCCAGGTTAGCTGTTTGTGATAAATTCTGGATGTCTGTTCTTTTTCTAGTCGACCTGTTTTCCATCCCAAGGTCCCATTTACCAGTATTAACATCTGAATTATTTGAAGTCAAATCAAGGGTGCAGGGAGCTTATCAGGAACTACGTCAACCCATTGAGTTCTAAATATTCTAACTGTTCCACTTGAAAAAAAAAAAGTTACTGAAATACACACACAAAAAAAAAAGATAAATAGCATCTGAATTGTATTTTGTTTTCCTCTAGGAATCCTGAAGAAAGCTGTCCCCTTATTGAGTTATCAAAGGGAAAGTCCTTATTCGGCTTTGACATTTTTGTGTGAGAATGGGAATCCTCAAAGACCTCGGTACGTTCATTTGGTTCTTGAGAATGGGTCACACCTCTACTGTGTAGAGTTCTAATAAAAATACTAGCCACGATCTAAGAAGGTGTCATGTTTGAAAGTAAGTCGTTAAGATATGGAACAAGTGGAACAAACTTTGAATCAGAGCATTTGTACTGGAGCACATGTAGAGTGCAGAATTCCATGTTACTCTGAGATTGTGCATTTCTGGAGTACAGAAAGGAAACAATACTTCATGTATCTATAGCTCTTTTCCTTTGAAAAAAAAATCTAAGAACTTTTCAGCTGTTATTCCATAGCAATATACATATATGTATTTGAATACTATATATTCATTCCCCAGGTTTTAAATCATTGGAAAAATTAGGATGCAGAGAAGCGGAGTCAGTGAAGGACCTGGGAAAAGAATTTGTCTGGTCTCTAGAGTAGAGCTTTGGCCTAAGTCCAAGAACTGGGAAATCAGATCTGATTTAGTAAATCTCAAGTGTTTTTCGTACTGTGAAAGTGATTGTCCTGTTGTCTTTAGGCAGCCAAAACCTTAACCAAAAAGTTATAGAAGTATGCATACACTTCCGAATATCATTGTGAACTGTTTGCATACACAATGTTCAGTATACAAGCCTGGGCAGAAATTCAGATTTATACAAGTATGTGATTAAGGTTAATGCACTGGAGAATTTTGCTAAGTAGTTCTATACACATTTCATTACTTAGTAAGCAACTTACTTTTCCTCTGAATATATTGTTCATTTTTATTGATCTTTCCTTGTGCAGCATTTTAATGCTGTCACCTTCAATTTTTTCTTAATAAAAAGATCTTTCACCCTGGTCTTTGATTCATCAACTTATTCATGTGCCATTTCTTTCTAAAGGTCAGTGTATGCTGTAGTTTCAGCACGATACTCTCTTCAGTTTTTATGTACTGTTTTAAAAGCATTTTTTTTTTATATCCAAGCATAATGTAATTACAGCTAGCTTCTATTTCAATTGATCCTGTATTCCCAAAACATTAAGTGTTTCCTTAAAGTAAGCAACTAAACTGTTTAAGGTCTCCTGAGTCACTGTAGATACCTACACACAAGACGTTAAGTAATTGAACAGAAACCTCTTGACAGTAGAGCTGCAGAAACGGAAGCAAAATAACTTAATTCTGACATTCAGAGGCAGAACTGAGTACTGAAATTCTGCTCAAGGCATTGGACATCTGCAGTATGTTTGTATACTTTCAGAACTACCAAAACAGATGCAGACTGAAACCCACAGCCCCAAGATATGAAGACCAAAACCAACAAACTAGATATAAGTGAACAATTTCCAAGCAATGTTCTTTAAGCAGAGACTACATTTCCACTAACAAGGACTTAAATAATCATTAAATAGACTCTTTTGTTTTGTTTGAAAACAGAGAGACATTACATATTTTAACATGAACCAGAGGAAGCCCAGATGGCTGACCCAAAGAATTATTTGTTAGGAAGAGTTCAGGAGCTTCTCTACTTATTGGCAGCAAACATGGTTTGAAGAAGTTGCGCTACAGCTATAGAGAAATGAGACTGACCTTTGAAAATAAACTGTAGAGAGCTACACATAGAAAACACAAAACAGCATCCAAGTTCTACCTTACATCCCAAATGATCAAAAATGAGAACCAAGTGCAAATAGAGAAGTACCCATCAGAAAACATTTTTTAGGTGAGAATCACAGCTTTGACTCCTGTCTTCTTTCCCCTTGTCTTTAACCAGATTTGATCACCTGATAGCAATAGAGCGTGCTGGGATGGCTGCTGATGGCAATTACTACAATGCCAGAAAAGTTAATGTTAAACATCTAGTAGATCCCATAGATGATCTGTTTTTAGCTGCTCAAACCATTCCAGGAATAACAACAACAGGTACGTATGTGTCTGTGTTACAGTCTCAGAAGCAAGAGAAGCACAAAACAGGAACTCTTACTTACTGGAAATGGAGCAGGAGGCAGGTGGTGGAGAACTGCATAAGGGCCAGAGCTGTTTGTCTTGGTTGAATTTAAAGAAGCCAGTGTTAGAAAAAAAAATTAAAGGTTTCTGTGGAAGGCTGCTCACAGAGGAGTTGAAATCAAAGTTATTTAAGGGCAAATAAGCGAGGCCAGGTGTGTGTTTTATCTTTGTGTATTATCTCTATATGAGTGTTCCTACTTACAGTCCCCGAAGTGTAGTTTTTGACACTGACTTCATTCTGTTTTTCATATGTGAAACGCAGCAGAGAAAGAAAATGACTACTGAATTTTGAAACGTTGCAGCCATTTTTATGGTTGCTATACCTGTGTAAAACCAGCGGTTTAGATAGCAATAGATAGCAATCTTCCTAGTCCCATCTGTTGTAATAGGCGCTTGTCTAAGAAAATGTGAGTATAAAATAATAACCTTGAAAGGAGTGCGTTGTCCTCAGTGCTGCTGAGAGACAACTTCGAATTTCACTTACAGAAGAAGTTTAGTACAGAGTTATTTATGCAGTTAGAAAACATGTTAAATTTATTGATTTTAGCACTTTTAAGTGTAAATTATAAATACTGTGATTTCTGTAACACGTACTATGCATAAGCCACATCTGAAATTCAAATGCCATACGTTGCAGTGAGGATTTGAAGCTTTTCACAGTTCTGGAAATGGATATTCGTTTTCATAAACATTAACTAGCATAAACTTGAGGAGATTCTATTTAAAGTAACAGGTGAAAGATTTATTTCTACTTGAATAATTGGTCTTTTTTTCATTTTTTTTTTCATACACCAAAGGCAGTTTTTAAGCTGCTAATTTGTGTTATCCTCATTTCCAGGTCTGTGAGTGACATCTAACAACTTTTTGTCCCAAACGTAGGAGTGCCAAATGTGGGGTTCTGAAACAACATAGGTCCCATTGGTATTACTCAAATTGTTGATACTCAGGGTTTTTGGAAGACAAATACACTACATTTCTACTTGACCAACAAAAATAGAGGCACCGCCCTCTCAATATTTGAACACTTTATAAAATGGCTGTTTTATCATAAATCAAAAAAAAAAAAAAAAGGAAAAGAAAAAAGAAAATGGTAATGGTTGGGCTGTTTGAACACATTGCCAGTGCACTAAGTTCTTCTTTTTGAAAATAATTATATATATCTTTGCGTATCTTTCTGCAATAATTACTGCTTTACATCTCTCTCTCTTTAAGCTCATAACATGCCTGTCTGATTTGTTACAGAACCATAGGTTATTTTTTCAGGTTTATTTTGGGTTCATTTTCTATCGTCTTTCTCTGTGTGCTAATTACGACAACACATCATCTAGAAAACTGTAAGTTTAATATCTTAGTTCTGTCTGAGGTTCATGAGTGCTTGATAATTTTGATTTATTTTGCCTGCACTAGCACTGCGTACACTCTGTACACACGCTTACAGGTTATCTTGTGGCAAAGTGATGCTTTCAGTTATTTCTTTCATGATCTTATGTTTATAGACACTTTAGATGAAAAGGGATAAATCATCTCACATGGAGCTTTGAACTCTCACAGACACTTTTGGGAAAGACACCAGCTCCTTTATAAATGGAATGTTATGTGCTGGTTTCACACTCATTTGATGTTTTTCTCTTTTTGATAAAGGTGTTGGAGATGGAGGAAATGAGTTAGGAATGGGCAAAGTAAAAGATGCTGTAAAGAAGCACATAAAGAATGGAGATGTTATTGCTTGTGACGTTGAAGCTGATTTTACTGTTGTAGCTGGTAAGGGATTTTTTGAGTGTGGGAGAGTTGTTGGTGTTGTAAGAGAACTGAAAATAAAGCACCTGTCTTTCCAGCTAATTTGTATTGGCCCTGTCTTTCTAACGTTCTCCAATATAGTCCTGACAAAGAAGCTGTCAAACAAGACGGTGTGGAGTGATTTAATCACAGCATGCAGACAATTTGTGGATATTAACCAAGTTGGAATGTCTTTTTACACCCAGCACTTAAACAACAGACATACCGTCAAGACACAGACAACAATTAGTTTCACCAGACTTTCATATCTCATAAAACAGCTGAACCCTTTAATCAGACATTATTTGTGACCAAAAAGGAATGCTCTAGAATGGTACAGAGTTCCAGTAAGAAATCTGACCTCCGTGAAAATTTGTGTGGTTTAGGATACTTCATCAAAAATCTCCTACTTCTCTATTGTTAAGAGCAAAAGACAGCGGGCTGTAACGTAGTTCCTCTAAAGTTCATGGATTTCACATAAAGCAAATGGAATCATCTTATAGACCATGCCCTCCATGGGAAGACAAACCACAAATAAGCTAGTGGGAGACTTGCAGAAATACCATCTGAAACACTAACGAAAACATTTTAATATCTTATCCAACTGTAAAAGAAACATTCCAAATTAATGTCAATGGTTAATTCATCTCCTAGTTCCATTGCAGCATCACTGTGTGGCTCAGTTGAAGTGCCTGATGACTTATGAAGGTTGGGTGTGTTTACAATAACTGTTGTTTAATGTATTCATTTTTTTCTTATCCGTTTGGTTTCATGGTTTTCATTTGTTTTGCAGGCGTCTCTAACTGGGGAGGCTATGCCATTGCTTGTGCTCTGTATATTCTCAGCACCTGTGAGCTACACGACCGCTATCTGAGGAAAGCTGTGGGGTTTCCACACTTATCGAAGAAGACTGGCTGGCTGTCAGCCCTTCCATCCGTTACAAAGGTAATTTCCAGAGAGCTAGGGACTTGCTCATGAGCAGAGGGAATCAGCTGCCAGCCACTAAACCCTGCCCAGGCGTTGCTTTCACGCAGTCTTTTGGTGACTTTTAGGGATTCCTGGCTAACTTGCACCTGCGCTGTTTTTAGAATATTCAGTAAAGAATGAAGACAGCATGAACATAAAATGCCTCAGAGATCAATTTAATTCTCTGTTGTAACTTCAAGCATAGCACCACGCTGCAATGTCCAGCACAGACGTTGTCTGTGGTGCAGAACTATTTTCACTAAGCTGACAGTATGTTTGGCCTGAACTTCAGCCAGGTGTTTTGGAGTGGGTCTTACTTTTATTTGTTGCAGTTTTGATTGGTCACGTAAAGGATACAAAACTGAAACTGATCCCAGCTTTTAGCTTAACTAAAATGTATGTGCTTATCCTTTGGCTTTAACAAAGCATAAGGCAGCTCCAACATTAGATTAAGTATTTTTCACGGTATATTTTTTCCATTTACATCCACTTGTTTTCCCTTTAAATAAACATATCCTAAAATCTATTGTGATCAAAATTCTCGGTAATGAAATATTGCAATTAAATGTGATACTGTTTACAGGAAATCCTCCTTGCTTTTATTTTAGTAAGTTATGCGGCTGGCAATATTGATGATAATCCAATAATGAACTGTTGAAAGTGCAACACAAAGTCTATTGAGATAAAATTAATGGAAACAGTTTTGTGAGAAGAAATAAAATGACAAATTGTCTGACAAGAGGAGATTGTATCTTTAATTATAAATCATACAACAACGAACAGTGCAGAAGATTTCCTGAGCTTGAACACATTATTGTTCACATACTCCGTTAGTATAAAAATAAAAAAATCAGACAATTTATGGTTTACATGGCTGCTTTCTGCCTAGTACAGTTTCTTTTAATGCTGCAATTACCTTAGTAGGGTAAAAAGCATCACCATACCCACCTCAGTGTTAATATTTGTGTCCTTGTAATTGGAAAGAAGGTGCTTGTGTGACTGCCTAAGCACCAAGCAGCTTTCTTTTCTTCCAAAAATGGCTTTCCTTCCGTGAAACCTATAGATCCTAGTAACCAGATGAAGATGACCTCCCCTGAAACACAAGAGTTATTTCTCTGCAACCTGGTGTTAAAGCAGTATCCAGGCTGCACTGTAACAAAACCCAGAGCTGTGGTGCTCTCCATTCCCACTCAACAGAATGCTAAGATTATTCTAAATTATTCTTTACATATATTTTAATAAGATACTGGGAAGCATTTGGTGATTGCTGAGAACTTGATCAGCGAGGATCAACTTGCTCTAGAAGGTTTGGCTTACCTTTCAGATGTGGAGTTGAATCATGACTGAGTCAGTTAATGTGACGTTGGTTTGATTTTTTTAGATGTTCTTTGTGCTTTTATACTGAGGTGAATGTAGGGAAATACATTGATTCTTACAGATGCAAGAGTATCTAATGCTGAATGTCCCTACAGCCAACTTGTTTTCTTACAACTCACAGCCAGGCTAATATGCCAGGCAGTTGGTCTGTTATTGAGCTCTTTATTAACGGTGAAAAACAAACTGCATAGTGCTGATTTCAGAATTGTGACCTGTAAGAACATGAGCAATAGGTAAAGGTGTCGTTGGTTTTAGTATTCTTGATTAGTTCTGTCGTTCACAAGGAAGCTTGTGAATAAATAACCAAGTTCTTTCTTAATTCGGTGGGTTTCGATTTTGTGTGGGTTTTTTTTGTTTGTTTGTTTGTTTTTGTTTACCTCACTCCCAGCATAATTGTTTACAGAACAGAGAGCTGTGAGCACATTGCAGCACTTTGCAGACCACACTGCACATTGCCTTTGTTTCTCACAAGTTCAAACAATAACATTTGATGACAGAATACAGTATCAAGCGGAGTCATCTAATACAAAGCAAGCAAGCCCTTTTCCCCATGTCAGCAGTTCAAAGAGCTACAGCTTGTAAGTATGTAGGAGAAACAATTTGAAATAACAATGAAATTTTGCTTATCCACTTCAGGGGTCACTTTTGTGACATGAGAGAGAGCATTTGCCACATTGCACATAGATAGATACTCAGTGCCGAGGAAAGATCTCTCATTGCAGAAAGATCAGCTGCTTGTATTTGCATTCACATATGCATATACATCACCATTCGTGCGATATAAGCAGCTATACATTTATGATTTTATACATGGCAGTGTAGTGCTTTTTGCACTAATGGTGTCTCCAGGTAATTTCCTTAAATAGTTGTATCGCTGCTGCGTTGTTTCATCGTGTCAATACCGACACCATGTAGCGGTGTATGTTTTTTCTGTAATAGAAAAAGAGCGGCTCAGTTCGCCTTGTTGCAGCTAAGAACTAGGATACACTGCCAGGAAATGCAAGAGGAGTGTCTTGTACTGAGGAATATAGAGTGCACTCAGAAAGCAGGTTACCAAGTCACACTAGAATCTCTGCTAAATGGCTGTGCAAGGTATGCTTTGATTCTTCCAGAAATGTTTGTATTTGGGCCACGTGCCATAGTATGTAAAATTCACCCGTGTTATGTATAAATTCAGATCTGAAGCTGTTATATTCTGTATGGTTCAGAGGTCTTCACAGAAAGAAACAAACAAACATTTAACACAACAATATTAAACATTTTAACTTTACAAATTTTTGGTCATTCATATGTGTCCAGGATATAAAGGACTTTTCTAATGTTATTGTATGGGAATATCAAATAAGAATTATTTCAACCTATAGAACTCTCTGTCAAGTTCATGGGTAGGGCTTCATTTGGTAGTAGCAACTTCCCTCAAAGCAAAGTCTCACATAAATGGAAGTAAAGCAGACCAGAAAAGACAGCTGTGGAAGGAAAAGGCATTATTGAGGAATGATGTATATATATTATTGAGGAATTAAATGTGTGTATGTATGTATGTGACTCCATCGGGGTGTTATGTAAGTTACTGAGGAGTGGGGTGGAAGGAAGCTAAGACATGGCTAGGCTTTTTATTCTCCTTAGATTTTTTATTAACAAAACTAGAGGAATAAATTATCTTTACAGAAAATGCTAAGACATATATAAAGTTTTAATAGGTGCATGGTTTCATGTCAAATGAAAAGCAGAGTAGCAGGAATAATTGTTTGAAAGTCTCCAAACTCTCAAAGGTTGCTAAAACGACAGACAAGTTCTGCAGCGCTGCCTTAAAGGGCTTTTATTACAACCACGATGGTAAATGGAATGTGTGTACGCAAGTAATCCATGCAGTTCCCAGGAAAGGAAGGCACAGGCAGTCACCTTACCTGCCTTTTTGTCAGCATTGCCTGCAACTGAAATTGAATCCCATTCATTGAAATTCAACGGGAAGTTCAAAATTTGCCAGCAGGGAGAGGGCTCCAAGTTTTGAGATTCTGGGAAACTTCATAAAAATGATTAGAATAATAAAATCATTAAGGTTGGAAAAGACCTCTAGGATCATCTAGTCCAACTGTTCGCCTACCACCAACATTGCCCACTAAACCATGTCTCTAAGTACCACGTCTACACGTTTCTTGTGCACCTCTGGGGATGGTGACTTCACCACCTCCCTGGGCAGCCTGTTCCAGTGCCTGACCACTCTTTGCTCTCTAGGAATTACCTAGGGTTGAAGAGAGAGGGGTCTCTTCTTTAATGCTGCTACAAAGACTGTGGGTCTTCCGAAGAACTTTTGGGAAACTGCTGGATATGAGTCCCTGGGCAACCAGGCTGTTCCAATTCCACTGGTGACAGAACTAGTGGGTCTTTTGGAGCTAATTTAGTCGCGTCTTTTCATCTCATGATGCTAGCTGGCCCGTAGGTCACCATCAAGGATGTTATTCCCTCTGTGTACTTTAACGGCTCCATTTGGAGCATGCTTTACATCTGCTTACATTGCTGTTAAGCAAGAAAATAACTGTTATAAACACAAAATAGAGTTGAAATTCTAAACAAAGGAAATTAAACATTATTTCAAAGAATTCCAGGAAAGAGCAACTTCAGGGTTTTTTTTTTTTCCCCGTCCCTTTCTTAAGGGCCCAGAATTCTCATAAAATCAACAGAAAAAGAGAGTCAGTGAGCAAAAGGCACATCGACATCACAGGGTATGCAGGAAAGGAAAGGGATCGTGCAGCTCGTTCAGGTTCTGCCTGTAAGCTTTTTCCCTGACACACCCTACTTCTCCTCTGTACTTGTTCTTTAAAAATGCATCTGCTGCTTGTTCATCAGCAAAACTACAGCAGGTAGGTTTCCAAGGTGCTTCGGGTGGAGATTCCTAATTCTTATCTGTACGACATAGGAACTTGAGATCAGGCAGAAAGGATGCATGTTTCTGAACTGACACTAACACGCTGTTTGAAGGAGTGTAGAAAAGAAAAACGGCATCTGCAAAATAAATCCAAGGGTGAGGTCAGAGTCTTCCCTAGGTTTGAAGAAAGATCTCAGTGAATGTTTTTGTCTGATTCAGATTTCAATTATATTGTATTTCTTTATCTTTTAAGGAAGAAAAGCTTCTGAAAGCACTTGTGCAGCTTGGGGTCCGCAGTGGAAAAACTGCCAGCCTGGAAATGGAGGTGGACGGGCTGCCCTTCTACAACACCCATTCGCTCGTGATTGAAAAGCTGCTGCAGGAGGTGCAGCGGTAACTGCTCCTGATGATTTCTACATCAAGAGTTGATCCTATGTCGTTTCCTTACTTCCTAAGCTCATGCAAGGTAAAAAAGATCAGAAAAAATCAATTTATGTCTCTTAAGTACTGGACTTCTCATCTCTGATGTCTTGCCCATGCACGTCTTTTTATTTTTGCCTTTACAATATTCCTGTGGACTGGGAAGGAGATATCATGGTGATTCAGTTTACCTTTCTTTCATGTGATTTTATAATGGATATTAAATGATATTATGTACTAAGTGGTGATCCGGCTTTTACAAAGAAAACTTCTCATTGAAATGAATTATGAGGTTAGTAAAACAGGAATGGCAATACTACCATAACTGCAACAGGAAGCAACTCTTGTAGCAACTTGGATTTAAAAATACCTCATGGCGGGGAAAACAGCTGCAGTGGAGTTTTCAAAAGAAAATGTAAAGAAAAAGCAGTAAGTGTTACTGCAGTAAAAATTATTAAATATGGATCTCTCGCACACTTCTTCCTACAGCCCCTCTGGCACTGCCTCCTCGTGGGTCTTCTGTGGAAGTGTGAGGAGAGAAGGGGAGGGCTTCAAGGAGAGCAAGGGCAGCCCTGCAGACTTTCCGTGTAACGGGTGGGCTGTGCTGTCTGCCTTCTCTTCCGAAGCTTACTATTTACAGATTTTGTTCCTTTCTGGGTAATACAGAAATACTGTAAATATTTTATTCTTAATAACAGGATACCCTAAATGAGTTAAATACATAGTTATTAAAAATTAATGCTTAGAAATTAAAGCACAATCAGAAATTAAACACTTGCATTCAGTATAAAATAATGTAAATGAGCATTTAGATGAATTCCAGTTATAGAAGTACAGCTCTTGACAAGACTGTTTGAAGAACAATTAAATCACATCCCGAAGGCCCACTAGCACTGAGCCAGTGCACAACAAACAGTTGTGAGCTGTGCCTGCCTTACGTTGTTTGAAGTTGTGCTATCGCTTCAACTCCAGCTGAGTGCCCGTGCTGAAGATCTGCTGGCTGCCAGCCCTCCCAGCAGGCAGGACAGGCCGTGCTTTACACTGCACCTCCCAGACACTGAGCTATACCTGTTGTAAAATATTATCGTGGTCCAAAAGGAGAGCATCAAATTATTGTGCCTCGTTGGGATCAGAGCGGCAGTTCTGTTTAGCCGCTGCTGTTTCCACAGGACAGTGGCATTGCAGCAGATTGCAACGTCCTATATCTACTTTTCTTTTTGGCACGTGAGTCTTATATTCCTTCTCTTATGTAAGACAAGCATGTAACTCTCTGAAAATGAGAAAAATCAGTTTGGACCACAAACACCAACATACTTAGAACATTAATCCTCTGAACTCCTTGAGGATACACAGCCTGTGAAGGCTTACAACAGCTGAACATGTTTGAGAGAAAGAAACCTTAATGCCAGAATGCAGATAGACACTCAGACTTGCTGAAGCTCACAGTGGTTATTTTATGGGTCAGTTTTTGTTTTTTGTTTTTTTTAAAAACTTTTTTGAATAATGTTGCAGTGAAAGTATCTTTGTAGTTTCACAATCAGAAAACAGCTCTTTTAGAAATCTCCCGAACTGTCCAGACTGTAACCATTAATTAAATGTTCCATAAGAGTGCTTGAGGATTTTTTTTTGCCAAAGCCAGTAACTCTACAGGGGGCCATGTGTTCACTGGTGCACAGAGCCCACGGAATGAAATTGTTATAATTTAAAGGTGTCCATTTGGATAATGAGGCAGGTGATTTCTTTCTCTGTGGGTGACATCTCGGTAGCTTTCTGACATATTACACTAACAGGAGTGGAGCATACTATTCTTTCCAAACATTCACTTAGTCAAAGAAACTTGATTTAATAAAGTTTTGCTCTTCTTTCTTTTTTTTCCAAAATAAAAGCTCTGACAGATTTTGTTAAGAAATACACAATGTAATAAATTGTCTTTTTCTCTAATGTGTGTTTTTAAAACCCCTTCTCCTGTGCTGTCCCAAGCCCTATCCAATAGCAGTGTGTAGCATACCGCTAGGAACCTTTGCTTGCATCCTTGTTCAGGATGAAATAGAAAAGCTCTGAGCATTACATTCCTGCCATGGTGGCTATAGTTGCACAGCCTAAGCCTACCTATTGCAATGTAAAACAAATTGATGGAACACTGACTTCATGATTAGGGAAAACAAAACAAAACAAACCAACAACTCTTCCCTTCCCGCCTGGTCAGCAGGTTAGATGTTATAACTGTAGCGGAATGCTGGGCTGTTACACAAGTTTCCATCTGATTTTAAACTGCAGCAGCTGACCAAAAGTTGACCACTACAAAGTACCGACTCAAATAAGCCTTAATCTGTCAGATGGCAATTGCATGTAATAGGGCATGCTCTGCGTTCCAGCTAATTTAAACAACATGGGTAGCTATAAAGAAGTGAAGTATAAACAGCACAACAAATATTTTGTCTTAGAGCAAACCATGTGTGTGTCTTGCAGCTTGTCAGGTCATGGGAGTCTGAGTAGCTGGCTCTCCTCTTAGCAACATACAAGCATGAACTGTGGCAGTCAGGAGCCCCTGCCTTCCAGCCAGCTGATACAGACAGCAGAGACTAGAGGAGAGATTAACAAAAAGTAAAGCTAAACAGTACTGATAGCAAGAAGAAAAACACGTGTAATAATGTCATTAATCTAGCATGGTGAGTGCTCTAAGTATTAAAGAAACGTAGAAGAATTAAACAAACCAGATGTTAATCTAAGCAAACCTAATCCCCTCCTAGGAGTGAGGACGTGAATCCTTTCTGCAAAAGCAGGGAGGAGAGGATCTGTAGTCTCATGAATACAGTCTGTGGGCCAAAGTGAACAAATATAGGAGGAGAATAATAAAAACATTATTTATTAAACATAATTACATAATTACTTCTACTATTGCCCTTTCAGGGTGGTTTCCAGAAAACTCTTAGAACACACTGCCTTTTAAAAACCAGTGACAAGCAGGGCTGTGCACAGTCACATAGCTGGGAAACCCAGTGGAGAAGGTCTGCCTAGAGAAGCTTTTGAAATTAAATATATGTATATACATACGCATACTGCTGCAGGTTGTCAGCTCCAGGCTGCAGAAACAGAGAGGTATTTCAAGAAAGGTTTGAAGCCAGAGAAGAAGTGAAAGGACAAGGCAATATTCCTGGTGTAACAGTTACAGACACAAGAAAGCGTGGTAAGGTCACAGAGAAGAAATAGGACTCACAGTCATTAGTAATGAACATCAACAAAAAAAGAGGAGTTTGTTGTAGAAACAACGGTATAGAGCACAACAACCTCATCTGTAACTACCGTTACGTTCAGTTATTCCTGTATCTTGTTTCTGTCTAACCCCAAAAAACCCACATGGATCCCTCATATATCATATTTCTGATATTGCCTTTACTGAACAACGACCAAATCTAAGCTATAGTTTCTGTTGGTGAAAACAGTTAAGCAGAATCTATTTAAGAGTTTCACTGACGAATACACTGTTATTCAATTGTCTGCATGGTGTTTGCTGCACAAGACACTCAAATTTGAAAATACGCAATCCAAATCTTAGCAAGGTTTAGCAGTATTTAGATGCAACTAAATTCACCTTTGAACACAGTGACTCAGAGAAATGCATGGGTTGAAAGTGCCTCACGTACTACGAACCTCCTGTCCTTTTCCAAATCAACAGATTGAATTATTTATCCTCATCAGAGCCAAGAGATCTCATACCTCTGCAAGTCAATAGGAGCCTTATGATGAGATTCAACAGTCAATCCACAAATTGAAGTTCTCATCTGATGCTGATTTTCATGTGCCTGTTGTCCCAGAAGATCCCACGTTATTTCATCAGTTGTTTAGCAGGTTGGCTCCCACAAGGTCCCTTGTGCACACCTTGAAACTAGCTGGAGGAGGAGTAATTTCAGAGAGTTTCAGAAATTTGCATGATTTTTTTTTTTCCCTTTTAAAATTAATTTGTTCTGTCTTCAACTTGTTCAACAGATGATAACAGCTTGTTAAGAATTTTTTTCTCTAGCTGCTACAGGGGCAAACAGCAAGTAAAGATGATTTCAACAGAACCACACCACGAGTACCAGCTCATTTCAGTCAATGCCAGTTGACTGTGTTTGAGTGGTACCAAATGACAGCAGCCGTGATCGTAGCTGAGGTCTGGGTGCCTCCAGGGACTGTCTCACCATCCTGCATTGCTGCAAAGCCTCTGGGAGGTAAAACAGTTGTAATACACAGATAAGTCAGGTGGATACACACAGTTATGTGTGGAAGATTTTACATGAGTGTCCTTTTGATGAATGCTATAGGCAGCCCGTGTTCGTTGAGGAAGAGTCCTTTATTCCAGTAATGTCACGCGATTGTTGCAGCAGCCCTGGCTGTTGCTCGTGCTGTGGCCTGTTGGGAGTTTCTGGAGCATTCAGCTGATAGGATTCCTTCGTCTCAGTCCTTAGACATCCTAACCGTGTTAAACAAGAGTCTCGCATCTTGACAAAGTTATGGTAAGTGCTTTCACTGGAAAAACAGTACAATACTGGGTCAGCAACACAGTTTAATGTAGTCAACAGGAGAGAAGTATGGTAAATGTTAAATATTTTGCCAGCAAATGAGCAGTTGTTCTCAAACACGCTGCGAACTACAAGTAGGATGTGGTATGGTCCAAAGCAAACTAAGAAAATGAAGACAGTGCTTGAAACCAGACGTTTAATTTGGATTTTTTTCTTCTTTTGAGTGCCGTGACTCCTGTGGACAACTCGTAAAATCCCACAGTAAGAGAAGGCCAGCAGAAAGAAGGGGAAAAGGAAGCCAGCAGAGAAGCGGTAGTAGTTGATATTGTGCTCCCATTCTTTGATGGGGTAATGCTCAAAGCATACCACATGGCTCTCAGCATCCATACTGACCTCCCCGTGCATAAAGACGAACCAGGACGTCACTATTTCTTTGGTCCAGATAACAGCGCTCACAATCACAGCAGCCTTCATTGTCCGAAACTGATGGAACCGAAAAGGGTGCACTACTGCGAGATAGCGGTCGATGGAGATGCAGCAGAGGAAGCCCACACTGATATAGATATTCTCATACAAGAGGATTCCACAGATTTTGCAGAGCAGTTCATCATAGGTCCAATTGTCATGCTGCAGAACGTACTGGATCCAGAAAGGCAATGAAAATATGTAAAACAGGTCTGCTACAGTCAAATTGCAAAGGTAGATGCCCAATTCATTTTTAGCCTTGATCTGTAAGTACCCGTAGTACAGTGCCAGGCAGTTAGCTGGGAAGCCTATTATAAACACAAATATGTACACCACAGGGGATAGTGCCTGGTGGATATTATGATCAATAATGCATTTTTCAGTGGCATTCTCTGTGAAATTCAACATCTTCTGCCTCTCAACGCATACCACTCATCAGTGTCCCAAATGAATAGATGGAGAACTTCATCGGTTTAATCTATCACTTATTTTGTCCACAAAAACCTCAGGCTGAAGTGATGACTTGCTGCAGGATGTTGATAACCTGGTGGTAAAACACATGAAAATCTTAAGGAGGAATATCATTATCAAATGGTCAGTTTTCAGTAAGCTGCCTTTTCTTAGCCCTAAATTTTCTTGCTGTCTTTAATAGAAGATAAAGTCTGTCTGGGAAATCATGATTCATAGGAGTAAGTCCTAGCAGCGTGCACATAAACAAAACGTTCTGTCAAAGAATTCCAAAGCAATTTGCAAACATTTCTCACTTTAGCTTTACGAGTATCTGAAAGGTGAAGAAATACCATCTCTGTTTTGCAGATGAGGCACAAAAGCAGTAATCCGATCTGATCAAAATGGAAAAATTCCTCTGGCAAAGCAGCAGTTCACTCAGACTTCCTTAGAGGAGGCAGGGTGCACAAAACAGTTGTTTTTTTCTAATTTCTGTTTCTTAAATTTCTCTTTACATACAAAATACCGTGGTATATGCAGCTCAACCCATCATGATGAGTACAATGGATTTTCTAGCAGTCACTTTTACAGTTAATGCAGACACAGTCCTGAAAGCAAACTGTCTGTTGGAAGGGCACTGTAAAAGTCTGTATCATGTATTCGTGGCCTCAGCCCTACAGAATGTGCTATCACAGATTCTGAAAGGCTCTCAGAACCACCTGTTATTATCTGTATGTGTGATCTTTCCATTTCATCTGCACTATGAATACAATTATTTTCACCTGAAGAATCTTCTATACTCCAAACACGTACCCGTGCAAACCTTTTCCATAGCGCACCATTACTGTTTAAGGCACTTAAAACCCCCTGCAGACAACAGGTTAGCACTCAGTTCAGCCAGGACAAGTGTTCAGCCTTCAGCCTGCCCGCGGTGATTAAACCCTAGACTAAATGAAGTGTTGTTTTCATCCTCGTATCACCTCACGTGATATATTCAGTCACTTTGGCACGAGCGCTCAGGACTGGAAGCAGTGGGGCAAACTGTGCCCCAGGCTTAGGAGGATGCATGTGTTACGTGATGGTGCAAACCAGTGGGATTAGTTCTTTCAACCACTACCAGAAAATGCAGTTGTAGTGTACACTTTGGGAAGGTTAGCAACTGGTATCCTCTATAAAACTTCAGTTAATATGGATTCAAAAGGAGACAGCATTGTCAGGGACAAAGGTAAGGCCTCGTTTGTTTGCCATTTACTATCCTAAGCTGCATTTTTGTAATCATCCTGTGTGGGAACATACCATTTTTTCCAAGGCAACTCTTACAGAAACATGACCACACTGTTTTTGTTTTTTAAATAGAGGTGGGCTTTAGTCCCATTGAAGTTGAAAAGAAAATCACTTCCTTTAGGCTGAAAGAACTGACCAAATCTGCAAAGGCTTGCAGTATTTAGCCTTAGTGTAGTGTAGTCCCACTGAAAGCACAGCAAACTTAAGGACAGAATTGTACGATTAATAGTTAAAACTTTCTGTTCCTTTGTTTTTCCTCTTTTCCTTGGCAATAAAAAGAACATCAGCACTGGGTTTGGTGGAAGGATTCCTGGGGATCTGAGGTAGCTTCACAACAAAGAGGCCAGTTGGAGCTCCTCTCTCTTGAAACTTCTAACTGCATGATCCAGCACTACCTGTGTGAAGGGCTGCCTGAGCCTAGCACAGCGCAAGCTCTGCTCCCCCTGTTCCCAGGCAACCCCTTCAGGGGTGCAGCTACCTCAGACTCACCCCCTCCACCGCGGATGGCACAACTGTTAGCGCAGTTCTACCAGGCACGGCAGCAGCAATGTGACCCAGTCACAGCTCCTCGTGGCTTAGCTCGACGTTTGCTCCAGGAGGTTGCCATAACCTTCCCTGTGGAATAACAACAGTAATGTGAGCATCACAGATGTGTACAGCAGAAATTAGTCAGTGAAGTCACGCACAGATTTCCCAAAGGACTGTTCCTCAGGGGCATTCTCTCTCCTCTGACACCCCCCAGTGCACCGTGCTTGGCTCAGTGGCTGCACAACCGCTCTGCAGCTTTTCCATCTCTAGGAGGTCTGGCTTCACGCCTGCAAGCACACTGCACAGAACCCACACTGAGACAGGTTTGCAACCCAGCTGTCCCTCCACCTTTTCCAATCCAGGGCTCCAGGCCAAGTGTAGTTGTATTCAGGTTTGTATTTGATGCAGTTTCTGTATAATTTGGTGACTTTTACATGTTAGAGTTTGTCTGCACAGAACAATCGACGTACCTATTTATCGCCTAAAATCAGACCCTAAAGTCTGGGGTCCATCATCTAATCTAACAACTAAAAGCATCCAGTCAGTGTCCAGCTGCTGTTGATAAGGCCAATTTACAGTAATTTGAGAGTTGTCAATAATTTTCAAAAGTCAGAACCGTCTTCACATGTTTGTATGTGCTCAGTTTTGTTCAGTGTTACCCCATAGGCCATTATGGGTCACAGGACGAGAAGAAGCAGATGTACTCCACAGCTGCATTGTTTTTCTTTTCCTCTAAGAATTCAAAATGTTTTTATTAAATTATGTTTATGTCATGAAGAACATGATTGTAAAATTCATATCTGCTTAGCTTAACAGTCTTGCCAGAATGGAGAATGTGAAGGACACAGACAAGGTCTTATTGATATGACATTGTACTAATATAATATGCACTTCTGATTACAGCAACGTTTCCTGCTCCTGGAGGAAGAGCTGGAGTGTGCTGTTTTGGGGCCAGGAAGAGAAGGCTGGCTGTTATGTAAACAAAGGTCCAGATTCTCCTTTGCACAATAGCTGTTTTGTGCTGCTCTGCTGCTCTGTGGAAGAAGGGAGCTCGGAAAATTCCTCCCTTGTTTCAGCCTCCGCAGCGTGCCGGCTCTGGGGCACCTCTGTGCCCTCTCACCACTTCGTGCCTGACCAGTGGCAGTCTCAGTAGACAAAAGGGAAATATAATTTACCTTTCCCCTTCTTTTTCCCCCAAATGAAGTACACTAACATAGCTCCGCACTGGCCAGGGAATGGAACCACATGCTTTTTCAACAAGATTGGCGTCAAAACATCACAATTGTGGTGCTCAACACATGGTGTGGAAGAGTGGTCTTTAAAGACCACCCTGCCATTAAGAATTTAATGAACCATTCTTTAATACAAGCTCCCTGGAAAATTGGAAATGGAAGGAAAGGTGATGCAGGGTATAGGATAGAAAAGAGAAGCATCTCCCCCATTGCTTACTAAGTAGCTTGGGGGGGGAGTAGGAGGAGAAAAAAGAAAAAGTTGCTCTAAGAAAAACATCTGGGGTGCACATAAGCATAAAGCTGAAAGCAGCTATGGCTGGGAACACACAGGCATTCTGTTTAGACAGCTTTAATGCGGAAATAGTGCAGCTGTGTGGTTTTTTTAGAGCTTAGTTTATGTAACACCTTCAGTATCACAAGTCTGCAGACATTTCCAGGCAAGACTTTTCTCTCTCGTGCCCACGTCTTTTCAGTGTTACCTATCTAAGCCCAACTCTTGGAAAGAAACAACTTCTAGAGAAGCTCCAAACGTTTATCTTGTTTCTGGGCAAAATGGTAAAGCCAACAACCTTGGGGCTTTAAAGAACTTCTCTTTTTCTCAGTTTAGATAAGCCAACTTTCATTACTCGCTGGACAATCCGACAGCAGGTTCTCTTTTTCCCCAAGACCCTTCATATCCCGTTGAGAAAACCACGACTCCCATCCTGTACCAGGAACTACAGAGCAGCTCCCATGTTCAGTGCTGTCTGCTGGTGATGGCCAAGGAACGAGCCCAGAGCTGCCGGCACCAACAGCCTCTTCAGCTCGGACTGATGCTGTGGAGCCTGAGTGGCTTTTCCTCAGTTTTGATGAACATTGCTACGATTTTCGTGTAAGAGATCTGTCTACAATTAGACCTACACATTTTAGCAGTGACAAATGGGACTGTGGCAGGGGACTTCCTTGCACATATTTGCAAAAGATGAGCACTCACATTGTCTCATCTTCAGAGCACTTGTTCCCATGAACAGGGAGGATTGTGCGGTGGTGTGCCTTTAAGTGGCAGTAGGTCTCTTGCTGTTTAATCTGTCCCTCCACCTGTCACGCATTACAAACAGATCTGAGTCACTTGGCCTTCATAGCAGGACTTGGACCATGCTGCACATCTTGGGAACAAAAATCTGTGATTCAGTTCAGCTCATTACCTAAATAAACACCAGCCCTTAGACCCCCACGCACAATGGGCCGAGACTGGCTGGCCCACACCCGGGAGGGCTCATGGCGTGAAGTGGGGCAGCTGTAAGAGCTGCAGTAGGGTCTGAGAGCAGGGAAATGACACCTGGTTGCTGAGCATTCCTTCCACAGAAGATAACCATGCTTTTATTGCTACTTTAAGAGATGCTTTCTGCCCCTTCTTGCCTCCTCCACATGCAAGGAAAGGCTCTCGGTGGGGTGATGCTCAGGCTGAGAGAGGGGCAGGAAGGACTAACCATTCCTTTGTGCCTCCTCTCTTTCTGAAGTCTGCCGTGGTTCCTAACTGCTTGAGAAAGCTAATATTCTTAGAGAAAATTCCCCTAAAATTGTAGAATAAAGAGGAAACTGGGGTGCGTGACCAAGGATGGCCATGAGGAAATGGCACGACAGTGTTTGGATTAAACCAAGTTTGGATTAAACCAGTGTTTGGATTAAATTAAAGGTAAGAGGGCCACAAGTAGAAAGAGCCATGAAAGGCAATAAAAGATCTTTCTGTTCTTAATTAGATGGAATATCCAATTTTTACTGGAATATCCAAATTATTTCTTCCACCAAAAAAAAAAAATAAAGGAAGGGAAAAGAAATGTAAGTACCTGAGGCAGAAGCAGAAATTCTCGATCTAAACATGGCTGAAACATCTGCTGTTATTTTTTATTTTTCTTATTTCAATCTTCAGAAGTAAAATTGTGACCCAGGATCTCTTTCTCTCTGTTTTTCTGTGTTTTTTTTTCTTATCTTCTTCTTCTTTTTTTTTTTTTTAAACAGTAGGATAGGGGCACAGGAAAAAGTAGATCAGCAAAAGCCAACAAGTGGACTAAAGATCAGGTTGTACTAGAGACCATAAGATTTCTAATTCCTGGCCCTAGTGCACAGGACTGTGATGCTAGCTTTCTTTTAGTAGAGCTTGTTTTATGTGCAGCATCAATGCATTTTTCAGGGCATACGATTCATTTCTCTGCTGACCATCTATCCTTTTTTAAATTGAATCAGCTTCCAAACCATTCTCAGTGAATCTGGAATCAAACATACAGCACTCTGTTGATAGGTACAGGAGTTCCTAGTCCGTAAGAAGGTGCGCTGTAAGTCACTAGAACAGAAAGTGCACAGAAATGTTTTTGGCAACGAGAAGAAAGTAGGCTGCAAGGAGTTTTGTTTTTGCTTTCTGCTTCTTTTGTTGTTTGTAAAGCAGACCGAGTCTCAGAGATTCTCTGCTATACTTTCATCCCTATTTTTTTTTCAGACAGCTTTTTTGCAATAGAAGGATAACTCTGTATGTCCCTCTATTTGCAAGAACGTTATTCTAGGGGCTATACAGTAAAAGAAAGTCTGAAACCATCTTTCACAGACCGGAGGGAAAAAAAGGCAAGAAAAAACCTAGCCCTCCTTCACTTTCTCCTCACATTGAATTCCCTTCTAAACTTCGTTTAGGTCTCTGCACAGCCCATCCAGTGCTCGTTCACTTGTGATGGGACCCTTCCGACGTGAATCTCTGCACACAACAACAATTATTCCTCTGTGGGTTTGTTTCGGTGGGAGGAAACCCTAGAAGCATTCCAATAATTACAAATCATTTTACTTTTGTCATTGTTGTACGACTTCATTTATAAGCCTATTGTCAAAGAAGGAAGACAGCAACGTTTTTCAGAACCCACATAAACAAAAGACTAATTAGTCACCAATGTCCAAATCTTCCTTGCACACACATGCAATTATTCACAGCATTGGGTAAACCACTCAATTTTCTTGAACTTTGATATCTTGGGAATTTGTCTTAACTTCTTAATTTCTGTTTACTGTCAAATTTCTCCAAAATCTGAGCTAAGCTAGTTATGCAGATCTAAATGGCAGCTTCGTGTTTAAATCCTTGATTTGTGATTTTTTTATTTTTTGTTTTTTTTATAGTGAACTCAACACTGGGTGAATGCACTAGATTGGACACTAAACATGTTATGTGAGAAAAAAAATACAATATTCCATTACAACGGTGTAAAACACTACAGTACCAAGTGGGTACACCTAAATGTTGCAACACATTCACAAATGCAAATATTTACTCCTTGCTCTGCGGGTAGTTAGTCACATCCTCCTCTATCTCTAATTTTGCCACCTCACACAGTCTCCTGGTGGAGAGCATTTTAATGGCTTCACTTGCTGGCTTACTCTGTGTTATGCATGTCATTAACTGTTCTACAAAAACAGCTGAAAAATCTGACCCGTGCAGCCCGGTGTGAGCAGTATGGGCCAATTGCTGCAAGGCAGCTAGAAGTCAATGGAGATAGTCCATGTATACTAGAAAATGAATTAATCCAAATATTTCCATGTCCTCTAAATTTGGTTCTGATGCTCATTTCCCTACAGCAATGACATGGCGATGCAGTTTAATCTTGCCAGCCCCTGGCCCACAGGTCATGAAGCTCTGTAAGGAAGAGCTGAAGCAGTATGGATCATAAACCTAGATGTTCTACATTCAACTCAATTCATAAGCCAAACAAACAAACTTTCAGTTAAGCAGGGAGCCACCTAGAAGGCAGAGCAGAGCACCTCTGCACAGCTGTGAGGGAGCCAGGGGACCACCCAGCAGGAACTCCTGGCAACGCCATACCCCGAAGGCTGCACCAGGAGAGGTGACAGGGGGACTTGTTGAAACACGACATTTACATTCCTGGAAAAGATCGATATTTCAGAAAAAAATCCCTGAATATCCCAGCAGATTGTCATCCTAGCCTGACCTTTGTCCTTGTAATTGCAGCACTGAGTATTCCTCTTATCTGACATGCAAACTTGTCTACAAGATACTACATCTGATACAAGAAGTCATTAACAAAGCAAACGGTATTTTACAGCCTAGTGCCAGGAAGGATGCAGGGGTTGCAGTGATCGTATGTTGAACTGGAGTCAACAATAACTTCTGTGAAAATAAAACAAAGCAAAGCAAATCACAGTGGGGCTGCAGGTGCCACCTCTCCATCCTGCGCACCGCTGCCAGGCTCTGGGGGCCCGCTGGATGTGGTCAGGGAAGCGCAGGGGATCAGCCACTGCTCCAGGGCAGCCAGGGACCGAGGGAGTCAGGCTTGTTTAGTCTAAAGAAAACCATACTGAGGGCAACACAGCAAAACCCTTCAAATGTGTTAAAGGCTGTTGCAAAGAAGGAAGTGTGCTCTCTGTGAACGCCTGAACAAGAGGAAGGGTTAAACACTGTCAAAAACTTCCCACTGACAAAGGTAAGTGGGGCACTGGGATAGATGGTTTGTGACATGTCCTCATGGGAGGTCTTAGAGTTTGGCAGACATCCAGAGGATGGTTCAGCTGATGCCACTTGAAGGGAAAGAAATGTCTGGAGAGCTCTCAGACCCACTTATTCCAGTCTCTGTTAGTGTTCGGTGATGCGGCACAGCTCACCCCTCCTTGAGGCACGCAATGAAGACCAATTGTACATGAAGTCCAAGCATTTCCAAAAGACTTTATGGAACAAATCATCATTTTCAAATTAGTTTTTTTTATGAAATGTTTTTCGTTTTGGAATTTTCTCTCTAGAAATGAAAGCTATACGGAAATGAAATATATGTGACTTTATATGTTCCAAAAGTAATTAAAAAAATACACGTTCTGTTGCTGGAGCATTTCATTTCATGACCTTTGGAAGCCTGCACATATAAAGGACAGCTGGGGGTAAGGGAGGCAGATGGGATGACAAACAGATTGTCACATATCTCACACTGGTTTATCTTCTTTATCTAGGTCAGGGGACTTTTTTTTTATCAAATACAAGTCCCAAACAAGTGGCTGAGCACAGGGAAGTGCTGAAAAGAAACTACATTTTGGAAAATCCCTATTTATGGTAATGAGAAGTTCACACAGTGTGTATTTTCAGGCAGGCAGGCCAACTAAAAGCAGGGAGATGAATCACACAACAGGAATTAGTCATGCCACGGTTGCCTCAAGGAGCTGGCTCATTGCTTTTAAAAATGACCCTCATCTGCCCCCTCCTTCCTGCTGCTAAAGACCAGCCAGGTGGGTGACGTGGCCACCAGGATTTCACCGCTGAGCTGGCTCCTGCCCACAGGACAGCCCCCTGGGGCTCCTGCGTAGCTCATCTGAACACACAACAGGGAGGATTAAAACTCCCCATCACATCACTTGCTGCAGAAATGCTAAATCTCTCTGTTCCTCAGAGGACAGCTCCAATCCTCCCTTTCCCCCCGGCTCCCACAAACCTCCCCAACACAGAGGCTGCCAACCTGTCTGCTGCGCAAGAGGTAGGCACACAGGTAATGAACAACCGCAGGCAGCGGAGCTGCCTGTAATCCTGACTGTGTGCCGAACCTCACTTCAAATGAGGCAACAAGAAAAACTAAGGCTGAGTAGGTCTGGTGGGTGAGGAGACGCACAAGCCACGACCAACATGTAAGACTGCCAGTGAGGAGTGAGGGCTGGAACAACTGCATGTAGGCTTGGGACTGAGAAGCAGGAGCTTTTCCCTTCTGAAGTACATGGGTTCTGATTCATTTTACCATCTACAGTCTTGGAGAAAATCCCCTCACCCTTCTGATTCATCCTCCCAGACTCTGTGTTCCTGCCTCTGCTGAGGCCGCGGCCTGCTCTGACACCAGCGCCGTGCTCCACCAGGCAATGCTGGGCGTTATGCTGAGAGCCCGGGGACTGAAGATGGGCATCATACCAGTACCACATTTCAAATGTATTTGCCTTCCTCAGGTTGCCAGCATGCCCCCTGCCCTCCAACACTGTCCCAGGGCCCATGTCTCAGAGCAGTGCTGCGAAGGGAGCTGGGCCCTGCAGATTCCTCAGCAGCCTGAGCATGGACCTCAGCACTCTGCCAGGATCCCACCCAGCCAGCGTGCATGTGCAAAGGCCAGGCAGAGCCTGTACCCTGGCCCAGATTTTTAGGGCATGGCACGGACACAGCCAACGTGTTCTCATCAGCAACTTGCTCTCTGTACCCGTGTGCTCTTGAAGAAAGGGGAGGGATGCCAGCAACATGCACGCAATCTGGCTTCAAGGGAAAACTTTTGTTTAGAAACAAAGTGATCAAAGTAGGGACCAAGTTCTCTTTCTGCTTACATCTTCTATAATGCCACTACCTCCAGACAGAAGAAGGTATGATTACATGTAAACATCAGAACAATATGCGCTCCGAACAGAACTATCTTATTAACAGAAAGAAGTTTGGAAACCTAATCCCACTTTCAGCAACCAAACATTCATCTGTGCAACTGTTTCTCCTCCTCCCCTGGGCATTTGGGGTAGCACCAATCTGCAGCGCTGCTGACAAGCAGCAACTTGGACCAGCAATGATCAACATTTGAATAATCACGTTTGACAAATAGCAAAAGCTGTCTGAAAGAAAAAATTGAGTTGTCAGGTCTAACCAAAATGTGGTTGAAGCTCTGCTGCGTCTAAAGAGATTGAACAGATCTCCTGTCAACATTTTCATTGTTCCACACATCAGCAAACAATGATACATTCAATAAAGTCATCTCTCTTTTCAATTCTATTTTCTGCATTTATGATTCAGTATATGATTCATTTTGTGCAGCAAAAATTTTAAGGCATGGGAAAGTGAAAGGCTGTTTATAATATTTGGAGATTTTTCCCCCCCTCCCCTCATTTTTCTTTAACTTTGTTCTTATTCTTCTGTTTGGATTTATTTTAATCAGAGATGAAATTCGTCACAGGATGTGAGCCCATTCAATTCAAGCACCTAGCATCGCGTGCACTGTCGCTACTTAGAAACTGGAATAATTCTTTTATGCCTTTGTACTGTGCTTGTGTTTCTGGCTTACAGCGGTCCCATTGTATTTCAAATGTTTCTGTTCCAAATCCAGTTCTAGCCTAGCTCACCATCCACCCTTCCCTGCACCGCTGTTCAGCCATGCTCGTTTCCTTTTGACTCAGCTAAGTCTTTTTTGGCTGTTCTGTACTTTTTCCTTGGATCCTGTTTTGTAGGGGGCTAAAGGGGAAGAGTGCAATGTGCTCATGTCTGTGTGCATCTTCCAATCAGCCCCACCTAGCCTGGAGAGATTTAACTCTTCTAGCTATCCCTTTTTACTGCCTTTAATTAAGCNTTTTTTTTTTTTTTTGGCAGTTTCCTTTTTGGAAATCAGCCAAGTTTCCAGAAGATCTAAGTCATTATCCTCATTTAAGATTTGTTCTGCAATGATAGTTCTCAGACTTCTCATAAATTTGTAGAAGCAGAGTGCTTTGGAAAAGATTTTCTTCTGTGCTCTTTCCCCTCATTGCTCTCACTCCCCAGATGACCACTGAAAACTTCAGTCTTGTCTTTCTTTTTAAACTTGAAGACACAGAACTCCAGTGCCCCCGTCCCCCATGGATATATTATTCTAAACAAAGTGCTGGCGTCTGTATCTGCAGGCTTCCTTGTTTTAATTTCCTGAATTTTCATTTCCTTAATTTTCATGTAAAAAACTCTTTTTAGTACTCACATGATTTCAAGTGTTCGTGTCTTGCTTTAATTAAGATTTAAACAAAGCCTGGCCTTCTATTCCTTTGCTCCTGAGCATCCTCATTTCACGATGTGCACAAATCCTTCCTCCCTCCATTATTTTCTGTTACGCCTCTGATCTACCTCTCCATTCCCTGCCTGGCCCTGCACAGAGTGCAGGACGCCTTCCCCAGCACTGTGCTGTTGAATCCTTGTGCTTCAGCACCCTGCCTAGGAGCCTAGCTGCTGCTTCCAGCCACTCTCCGTCACACGTTTGGATGACACCAGGATCCACACAGCTGTGACCGCCCGCCTCCCCGTGTCAGAGCCCCATCCCCGCGTCCTCCCTGGAGTCACAAAGTTGACCACCCATATGCTGGAAACCTGACTGACTCTTCTCTGGTCTTCTCTTACAGAAAATTGTGAGGAACAATCTGCCCACAATAATGGTGCTGTTAATCCAGGTAGAAGAGGTTCAACAAAAAGTGAGAAAATAGTTAAGGAACCATGGCCTTACAGAAATGGAAAAAGCTTATTTTATAGTATCAGAGAAGCAACCTATAGCAAAAGTAACAACCTCATTCACACTTTCCAACATTCATCTGACCGGAGAGAAGGGAGAGAATCAAGTATTTCTGCAGGGGAATTCTGGTGAGTTATTGGGCAGGAGGTGGAAACGCTGATTTGGGAGAGGTGGGATTCCAAAGCTGTTCAGAAATCCAGGTCCTACTCTGGTATGGAGGTGTAGGATAAATTCTGAAATCTGGACACAAGTTCAAATTCCTAATAATAATGGTATGCCATGATAGGTTAAGGCACTTTAGTTTAAGCCTTTTCCTACTGTAACAAGTAATTCCTATGTCAAAAGCTATGTCTAATCACTTCCTAAACACAGAGCATAAAACGGATACATCCTCCACTTAGGTGTGCACAGATACTGAATCATTGTCCATCAGGGTGAAAATTCTCCCTCTTCTTTTCACAGAAGGAAGATAAAATTCTGCCTTTTATTCAGGTATCATTAAAGTGACTTAAGTTTGATAGTTTGATTGCATTTGCTTCTGTAACGCTTTCATTCTTGATTCCCCCCTTCTGCTGGCCATCTAACCTCTCTTCAAGGCTCTCATATCTTTACTGTCAGCCAGCAGCAAATTGTGAGAAAAAGGCAGTTTGGAAGCTTGTGGAGTGCAGCAGTGATGCTTGGAAGCGGGGACTCCGGCTCCTCCTGCAGCTGTAGCAGCTCTTAGGGGGAGAATGTCAGGAGGACATCCCTTGTGGAGGCTGTCCAGGAGCAGTCCCTCCCCCTTACCTGCAGACCAGAGCTTCTATTTGCCTCTGGCAGTGACAGTTCTGTGCTTAAACAACCGCAGACCAAAATCCATGACAACCCAGCTGGAAATGAACTTGTTGCCACAGAAACAATTTCTGGCGGGGGGCTACTGTGGGAGGAGCAGAGCGCTATGTACCTTCAGGTGAGCCCAGCACTCACCCTCTCGCTATCAGCATTCTGTAAGCCTATTATTTGGTCTCCTTTTCGGACACACTGGCTGCAGCTCCCAGGTGAAGTGGCAAACAAGCTGTGCCTTTGCTACTTGGTGGATTAACAGAGCTCCAAACACGGCTGCTGGTGGAGAGGAAGGCATTATGCTGGATGCATCCCTCAGAGCACAAACTGCGGGGTTGCTCCGAGCTGCTGCCGATTAATAAAACCTTTAGTTAAAATCATTGGCCAGTTTGTTCTAAACATTAAAGCTGCTCTGTGTCTTTTCAAACCCAAGTGCCATCAGCTGTCATGGACAGCAGCCCTGCAAACACTTCAGCTGGCAGAATAACTCGTAACAACTGCTGAAAGCCACTCAAAGAGAAGAAGATCTCTTTGAGGAAACATCCAGCTAATTGCAAGGTAATCAACCTCACAAGGCTGCCACATCTGGAGTTCTATTTCCACAGTTCTTCACTTAAAAATAATTATTAGCAAAGCTGTGCAAATGCCCTTGTGAGGCTGCAGTAACTTTTATTTCGTTATTACCACACCGACCCGAGAGGCGTCAGCAGCAACAAGGCCCCAGCAAAATGTCAGTGTGCCCTCTGGTTAGGTCTGGAATAATCAGCTGGGAGAAACTTGTGCTCTCCATAAGCTGTTTTGGTAGATGCCAGAAAACCTGCAGGTACAGCATCACCTGACTAACAGTGGCAGCGCAGCAGGGCTGCTCAGGAGAGGAAACCAACATTGACGCCTACACCTGTGCACACCTGACCCCGTGTGCTGTGCCCAGGCACTGCTAGGAGGCTTCCTGTCCACCCAGCCTCTGGAAGGAGCCATGCTCTGTGCTCACAGTCTGAGATGGCGTCCAGTATGATGACAGCTACATCTAGATAGGCTGGGAGGCATTTTTCTCACTTCCCCCTTTTCCTTCTCTCTTTTCCTGCTGCCTAGGACTCCTTGCAGCATTCAGGTCCCAGAAGTAAGGCAGCCAGCTTTTCCCTGCCAGCCCCAAACTGATTAAATAAATCCCACGGCAGATGCCAAGTGAGATGGTGAGATGGGATTTTTTTACTGAGATACTGGAGCTGTCACATCTTTCTTCATTTAAAACTGTGATATTCAAATCACAATGCTGTGGTGCTGCATTACCACCTCCCAGCAGTGCCCCACTGTCAGGGAACACCATATTGGTCTGATTCTATAAAGCCAACACTTCCCCATGGGGTGCTCACCAGACACTAAGGCTCCTAAAAGTTTGGGGATTTACCTTCAATTTTATCATCTAAATTACAGCTTCATGGCACCAGACAAGACCAGCTGGAAAGAGCTTCCTTCAGCCTCTGCCCTCACAGAACAGAAAGAGCTTACAGCTGCATGCGTAGTAGCAGCACGACACAGGGAACAACAAAACGCTGGCGATAACATGGGGAGGCAGGCAGGGTAGGGCTGAGTCCTGTTTGCTCAGAAAAGGAGCAGGGGAGCGTGCCCTACATGCACAGCACTGACTGACTACTCAGTGGATTCTTGACTAAAGCAGACTTGAAAGAAGAAGTGGTCAGATGTCATACTCTGCCGGAGCCAATGTGAATACACGATGTTAATGTGGAAAAAGTCACGTTAGGAGCTGATTAACCAGCTGCTCAGAATGTCACACTGACAGCGTCACGTCTTATGAGCCTGTGTGTAGCCATTTGTCCTTGTCTCTCTCTTAAGTTTCTTTAAAGTTTTATTAATATGTGCATGTGTTCTGAACATTAAAGCACAGTACAAGGCAGAATATTCTGAATTCTCTATTTTTCAGTTCCCCACCTCCACAATCCTGCACATTTGGAAGCAGATCTCTCAGTGATTTACTTTCCTTCTTGCTTTCAGAGATGCAAGAACCAGAAAAATGTACAAGTATCAGAGGCAACCTACAATAATGGATGTTTTTAATGCTATTAAAAAAAAAAAAAAAAAAACCTGACTCAGGTTAATTTCTGATAGAATGGATTTAATCTCTCTGAACTTTCACATCCCAAGTTTCCCAGGTTGGTTTCTGAATGGCAGCAAGAAAGTGGCTTACTGTTTGGAAAACACCCTAATGGCATACTTCGGAGATAAAAAGACAAATCCACACAGCTATACACAGAACACCTACACACCAGGGTATGTGGTTTAGCAGTTGCCTGCAGTTAGACATAACTTCTGGGTTGTGTCTTCAGGGGAAGTAAATTATTTTAATCCCTTACTACTCATTTGAAGTAGTTTGTATCTAGCTGACTGAAACACTCCTGCTAACTGCTCTGACAATGACCAGTGGAATCTATCTATTGGCTATTCCTCTGCAAATGTGGGATGGATTCTCAGTCTATCATCTTAAAATTCCCTTTTAACAACACAACGTCAATGCAAGCTCTCCTCACATCCAACCAAAACTCCAGAAAGTTTCTTCGAAAGAGCTTCTGTTCAAAGTTTTCCACCAGTGGGAACTTGCCAAGGGAATTTATTTTGAAATTGTGAATTTTTGAACACTTGGCTTTGGTTGAGTCCTTAGACTGCCTCATTGCTTTGCTTTGCTTTGTTTCTAACAATCTAGCCAAAACCCTGCTCTGCCACCACTCCAGGAGTCACAACCTTGTATAACCAATGATGGAAAATCAATTTGCTTTAAAGAAATAACAGGTAAAAAATGAAACTCACCTGTGAGCAGAGTTTATGCAAAGATGATTTTCCTGCAGTGTGAGGATCACAAAACTTCCCTTCTCCTGGCTTCTGCTCAGGCTGCAGGAGAGGCTGTCCTCCGCCCAGCTGTGAGCAAGGCTGTCGGTGAGACACTGTTGGGAGGGAGGAGGAGATTATGCTTCATCTCCTGTGCTCTTTATGGTACAACTGTGAGAGTCGAGTCAGCCGAGCCCAGCCCTCTCCTCCCTCACCCACTCATTCATAAATAAAAGAGATGACAGTGCCAAAGGCAGATGCTAAATACGGAGACGGCAGCACACGCAGAGCGGTGCTCACACTCCTACCCACTGTCACAGGCACCAACCCGCAGGCACACGGACAATCACAGCAGCTGGTGCAAAGCCCCAGGGCTGCCAGACACGCACACAGATGTTGTCTTGTGCAGACTGTATACTATCACAAAGTACACAGAGCGTTAGAAAGTGTACAGAGCCTTAGTGTTGTTGTTAGTATTATTTACAGTAAGTTCCCAGATCTCACTGAGGTCAGACCTTTATCACATCCAAACTCAGCCAAAGCCGATCACTGCACGAGGGAGCAGCTTCTCTGAATGTGCAGGAGCAGGGGCTGGAAGGGTGCTTTCCCTTCCTCCCAGACACAGCGCGGGAGACTGAGGCATAAACAAACTGCAGGGCTTGCCCAAGGTCGCTCAGGAAGACCATGGCAGATGCAGAAGCCGACCTGCTGCTCACTCACACGCCACTCTTCTTCCTGTAGCAGAGAAGGCTGCACCGCAGAGTGAGCATTAACCTCCTCATTGTTCAAACTGAAATGCACTATTCTTATAAAAACAGATACGAATTACATCACCAAAGCTGGAAACAAAAGCTTTGGGCTGGGACCCAATATGTGTGTAACTCACCCAGCGTAGTGCTCTGCTGTGCTGCTTAGGGACATCAGTGACTCTGTGCAGCCCCAGCAAAACTCCCTGCTGCTCACAGCACAGGGGTGACAGTGCTCCAAGGGAGGCCAGGGCCCATCGATCTGCAAACAGGAGCCTCATGCAGGGTCCTCCAAATGTCCTCTAGTTCCATCCTGGTGGAAAGCACAGAGGAACATAAGCAATGAAACCTGGGGAAGAAAAAAAAAAAAAGAGTGAAAAACAGGGAGAGGATACAATGACATTTACACAACTTGGAAATACTCCAGGAGTACCCATGGCTAACGTCAGAACCTGCATCAAAAATAACTCCTCACTGCAAACACACGCAAGGGGCTCTTCAGGTACAAAAGGCTACCAGATGGCAGCAAGCCTCCTCTGCCAGGGCCTCTGACACAGCTAAAATTATCTGCAGGGTTAAGGGACCTCTCTGAGTTTCTGAGTGGAAAAAAAAGATGAAATTCTTGAACATGGCCTGAAAAGACTGTGAGAAGCACAGAACTGTCCCTCGCAAGCTCACTCTGCTGCTTGGAGATGGGCAGAGGTGCAGACAGCAAACCTGGCTGAATGGGCAAGGCACAGCCCTGGGAGCAGGGCCGCAGGCTGAACACCTGTGCAATAGTAAAGCACGTGAAGGCTTGGTGTCAAGCTTACCAGCACTGCCCAAAGCTCTCCCCCACTTGCATTTGATCTTAAGAAAATCACATGGACTGGACTCTTTCAGTAAGCAAAGTAAAATATTTGTTCCAGTGCTCTTTGATGCAGAATTGCATACTCTTGGGTACTGCAGTTCTTTTATTGAAGTCTTTCTAATAGATGACATTAAGAAACTGAAGTGCAACTACTTCCTTAGCAATGTATGTGGAATTCTCTTCTAAAAAAGCAACAGGACCACTACAGTGGACAACTTTCCTCTCCCAGGACCCTGCTGGGGGCAGAGATCGCTGCAGCACCTGGCTCACCTTGGTGGCTTCAGGCAAATGGCTCTCACCTCCCACAGGCTGCAGGAGGGGAACAAGTCCTGGGAAGACTCACGGTCAGGGATTGTCCTCCCAGGTGCCACGGAAGGCAGAGACACTGGTGGGAGCCACTGTCAGCAGTAAACCACCTGGGCTGCAGTTCTCAGGCACACTGCACTGCAGACATGCTCAGAGGTGCATTAGGTGGATGCTGGATGCAGCACTCAGAACATCTAGGAGGTGAGCCTCAGTCATCAGGCACTGTGTGTGTCCATCAGTCTACTGAAAAGGCAACGCCAGTAAATCGGGCCTTGAACCTCCTTTTCCAAAAATTACAGAGCAAAATAAACTCCAGGGATATCCTGGTTTAGTGTTCTCTCACCCAGCCATTCTATTTCCCTTTTCTCAGTGTACAGATGCTGCAGAACAGATTGCTGAAGTGAAGGGATTTGGTTGTCCCCCTCTCTGTCACTTCCAGGTGGCAGAAGAGCACCTGCAGCAGAGCACACCACACACAGCAGCGGCACTAGGGGATCTATTTGATGCACTAAAAATGAAAAGAAATGACTGTCCTGGTGGTCTTTTATCTCTATAAATCACACAGCAGCTCTTAAAGCTGACAAAGAGCAAATTCAGTGCAAATGGCAATTTTTGCTTTGGTCAAATTGTTTTAATGTCTGTGATGATTTAGGAACTCTGCTGCACTGAGTAACTCCTGGCTTCCACGTGTGTCACAGCCGGAGCCGGCAGGTGTCAGAGGGAATGGAGCTGCACTGTGCTGTGAATGTCGCAGATGCCACAAAAATGCACTGGGAAGGAGGTCAGTGAGGCCACCTCCTTCCTCTGAGGCCCAATAGAGCAAGTGAGGCTGTCATGAGGCCTTGCAGAAGGGTCTGGATGCACTGGAGCATTGGGCAACCAGCAGCAGCATGGAGTTCAGTGCAGAAAAATGGTGGTTCTGTACCTGGGATGGAGCAGTGCCAGATGCAGGCACAGGCTGGAAGAGCAGTGCCTGGGGGGCAGCTCCACAGCAGGGGCCTGGGGGTGCTGCTGGTGGCAGCTCAGCATGAGCCCTGGCAGCCAAGTGGGAAACCACACTGCGGGGTGTGTTAAACAGCACAGCCAGGGGATCAGGAGAGGGGATTCTCCCACTGTGCTTAATGTCGGTGCAGCCTCACCTTGAACACTGTGTGCAGTTCTGGGCTCCACAACACAAAAAGGACGTGAAGGCCCTTGGTCCTTGGTCCAGACACCGAGGCTGGTAGCAGGGCTGAAGGCATGTCCTGTGAGGAGAGGCTGGGGACATCAGGCTGTCCAGTCTGGAGACGAGGAGGCCAAGAGGCGACCTCACTGTTCCCTGCAGCTCCCTGAGGAGGGGAAGCAGAGGGAGGTGTTGGGCTCTGCTCTTGGAACTGATGGCACCACAGGAACAGCACAGAACTGCCAGAGAAGGCTCAGGCTGGGCCTGTGAGGGTGGACAAACACTAGCACAGGAGAGGTGGCTGATGCCCCACGTCTGTCAGTGCTTAAGGGGCATTTGGGTAATGCCCTTGTTAATGTGCTCGAAGTGCTTTGACCTTTCTTTCACAGACTAAACCACCCCATCCTCTCAGCCTTCACGGTCCGTGCTTTCCAGACCTCTGCTCGCTCATGCCGGTCTCGTTTCCAGCTGCCAGCATTCCCCTCCAGGTGTATTCCAGTGGAGGCCCTTTCTGACAGAGCTGGTTCCATTTATTCCAGTTACTCAGTCTGTGCTTTCCTTTCAGGGGTCACCTTTCCTTTGACAGTTTGATTAAAATCCTCTCAAGCACCCATTTCTGTGACAATAGGAGGAAAATAAAAATCTATTTCTCGCAGGGCTGACCCACATTCCAATTTTGTGTAGCTGAGAAACGACGACTTGCCATGCTCTTCCTTCTGCCCTGGTACCATGTGGGGAACCCCTGTAGACCCAGCTCCAAGCTGTTCCAGGGGTGGCTGTGCAGAACAAAGCCGCGTGTGCCAGGTGCCTGCACAGCTGCCAGCACCACTGCGTGCTGAACTGCAGCCCACACATCCTGCCTTCCCCATCCTCCTCCTTTTTTCTCGTTTCATTTCTTGCCCCAGTCTTCACTGAACCACGTTATTTTTAACTTCTTCCACAGGTCTCAGTTTTCACTTTGGCGGTTCCTGCTGGGTGGAGGCACAGTCCTCAGGCACGTGCTGCAGCTGCTTTGGGAACGTGCATGGAGCTGTGTCCTAGAACTTATCCCCAGAGTGCGCTCACATGGTGATCTCAGCTCCAAGAGTTCCCGCTGGAAAATTCCATAGCCTAACACACACCTCACAAACACCAGCACAGCTCAGCCATCCAGGCCCCCCTCTACCTCCAGAAGGGTCTTCAGACCTCTTCCCCACCACTGTGCCTGCAGCCGCTTGCCACATAGGACCCGCACTCGTCCCTCTCAACATCTGACTTCACAGTATTTCCTAGCTTCCTTCTGGGAGTCTGCAGGACTCCCATTGCCCAAGACTCAAGACCTACAGCTTAGCTCCATCTTTCAGTGGTGAAACTCTGAAGATGTACCCAATCCTTAACCAATTTGAAGATTTTCATTCCTGCTGGTGATGTCTGCTGGCCAGCACATCTGCACACCGGTGTCAGCTGCCTCCTTGTCTTCCCCAACAGCACTTTGACCCCCTCACTGTTGTGCCCCACAGAGGAAGAAGCAGAGTTAAGGCATCTTCTGCTACAAATTAAACCTCAGCATCGCAACACTGGTTGAGACCATCTCTACTCTGCTCAGATACACGTCTGCACCTCATAACCTGAAGGAAGTTCTTTGTCCTCACAGCTCTGCTGTTTCCCAAGCTCCTCTGAAATATTAATTCAGAAATGTTCATAGTATCCTCCTTGTGCCCACCCTAGCAGAGGCAGGAACCTGGAAAAGCAGCAAAGACTCAGTAGACGAGATGTGGGCAGCAAACCAACCCTACTGCCTTTTTTTTTTTCTTTCCAGATAGTGCATATCCCTCTAGCTTCTTCTTGAGGCAAGGAACACGTTACATTTACATTGAGAGAGTAATTTAAGCTTCTTTTACTCCAGGATTACATTCAATGCAGATACCTCATTTTTCACACTAGAAATGGTCTTCATGCAGGCTAACTTTGGGCCCTACTGGTACGGTGCGGTGTCTACATGTGGATCAGCAGCTGCTGTCTGGAGAGAAACAGGGCCCTGTAGGGGTGGTCTGGCTCATCCTGGTGAGCCCCTGTGGTGCTGCTGCAGGTACCTGGTTCTCCTCTTTGTCTGTAAAGGGAGAAATGCCCTTAGCTTTAAAGACTGAAGATCAAGGTGACATGAATCTCACACAGGCATCCAGAGAGAGCTGCCTGTTCCTACTCACAGTATTGAACAATGCAGAGACATAAACACAAAGAAAACTGAGAATGCAGGAGTTTCTCCGTAAAGGCTTCAGAATGAATAAAAAGTTTTGTTAAAATCTAGGAGGCAAAGGCAGTGAAATCCTCTGTAGTCATCACAGATGCTCTAGAGTGCAAACAGCAATACCCATTCTTGCTCTCTGTAGAGAGGCTGAACTCATCCTTCCCCAGCTCTTATGCCATTAAAGGCACACTAGCTTGGATGCGTGACCTTGCAATTACTGCATGTGAGAAGGACCCATGGCTGATCACGGATACGTTGGAGTAACAGCTCATCCCACCCGGAGTGCACTTGAGAACTTTCAGTCAGGTATGTAAAAGAAGGTTGGTAACAAGAGGAGTTGCTCAAGATGGATAGCCACATGGAATTGAACCCGTGTGCTGCTCTTCTTCCTCCTATTAGTGTGGAACTGGGATTTTTAGATTGAGGAGAACTGTGGTTATAAGGTGTTCCATCTGCCAGTGCCTCAATGCAGAGCAGACAATAGGGTCTGAATGTTCCTGAATCAATATTTCGAAGACAAAAAAAGTCCCTGGTCTTCATTTCAGTAACTGCAGTAGGCAGTGAATGTACACAGTATTCCAGACAATGGCTTCTCCCTCTGTGCAAACATTGCTGCAAAGAGATAACATCACTAGAACCAGCCTGGGGTCACCGAATTAGCTTAATTTTTGCTTTTCTTCTTGCATTCAGTTTTCAATTTCCTTGTATCTTTTTCCAGATAAACACAGGCTGTTAAACTCTAGCAGGCTCAATCTGCCTAACACAGGAAGGAACATTTCTCTCAGTTTTAGTTAAAAATCCTTAAGTGGGTGAAATTTGATCCAAATGAAGTCCTGTGAGTATCTACTATCATTTTTTTTGCCTGATTATATAACAAGAGAACAAGCACGTGTACACTGGAGCTCCTTGTATGGGACAGGGTGGGAGACTGAAGGGAATACAGGATCTTCCAAGCGGGGCTCTGCTAACACTGCTCTGTCTGGTTAAATAAACAAGGGCAAGGATCCTTGTTCGTGGGAGCTGCATGTGGCCAACAGGACTGGGCTTCAGCAATTCAAAGCTTTTTGCAATTAAAGAAGTCAAAATAAGCAAGGAATAAAGTTCTAAAACAATGAAAATTATGTGGACAATTATACTGTTGAAAATACTTGACTGAATACAGAAAATATTGTCTCAATATGCAAAAAATACTATGGATCTTCTTAAACACATCTATCATCTCAGTAATATTTTTAAGTGCGAGCAAATTCTCAAATAATTTTAACAACCAAATGTATCTGCTGGCCCTAAAATGTCTACCAAACTAGTTCAAAAACTGTTATAAGATCTTACATAAAAATCCTGCTACAGATAATAGAATTCTATATCCATCTCGACAAAGAAACTTTTGAAAGATGTCTCACTAAGAATAAGCAAAATTTGAAAACAAGACTTAAAAGGAACTTGGCTCCAGACTTCATGCAAACGAGTGTCTTCTGCACCGCAAATACCCACAGTGGTTTGTAGCAGATAGCGCATCTCCTGCCTTGAGACTTGGCTATCGCTTGTCACGAACACATGGTGAAACAGAGCAGCAGAAGCGAGACACAGGAGGATGTGGGGAGCAGACACGATGAGAAGGCTGTGACTGCAGTGTGTGCTAGAGAGGGATGTGAGGGAAGGAAGGTCCCTGGAACTGATGGCACTGGAGGAGTATTTGGGCAAAAAAAAAGCACGAAGCAGTGGAGAGCAGGGAATGTCTGAGTCAACAGTGGGACAGAGCTAAGGAAGCATTAGAAAGCACTGAGAACAGAAGAGGTGAGATCAGGAATAAATATTGACCTCAAGGCTTGAGAATGCGACTGAGTAAGAAAGTCTGGCAAGGGTAGAAAAGAACAGTGAGAACAGGTGGCAAAAAGGTGCCAACTTTTTGCTCGCTGATGGATGACATACTTTTAGCAATGGAAGTGGGTATGGGAGGAGAAAAGGTAGAACTAGATCTGTAAGAATGCAGGGTCAAAAAGCGAATTAAGGGGTAGGGAATAGTTAATGATAATGTTGAGATGAGAACAGAAAGATCTCTCGTGCTGGAGAGAAGTCATGAGGAAAGGAGAACTGCAGACAAGATGGGCTTGGCCAGCTTGCAGCAGCTGCTTGCACTGAGCTGTAGGACAGAATTTAGCAAGGCAGCTCCTTTGTTGGCACATGGCATGCAAAGAGTTTCCTGCTAGCATATATGTGATTCTTGTTGGCAGAAGTGGTTTTAAGGGTACGCAAAGCCATTAAAAATAAACTGTTCCCCATTCGACATACATTTCCCACTTCCTTTAAGCCACTGCTATCCAGGTGCAAGACGATATTATAAGCAAGAAAAAGTAGCAGCTGCAGGGATCTCTGTCAAAGAAGGTACCAAGGCTGCACCCTGCAGTGCACATAGCAGTGCCTCCATCAGATGCTGATTTAATGCTGTTTGCCCAGAATGATCTAAAGCCAGTCTGCACAGAGGAGGAACAACTTCACCAGTCAGAGGGCCAAATGGAAACGGAGCATCTAACCTGTGCAGTCCTTCCCCTTGCACAATGCTGTTAATAAAGCTCTCTAAGTATTCTACTCCTTTGCCTAATTTACTTATGGACAAAAAGCTATGAATGGATTCAAGAGATCGGGGAAATTGAAGGTCACCAACCTTACCTTAATTTTAGTTAGATCCCAGCTAAACCAACACAAGGTCTATCTCACACCACTTGTGCCTTTCCCTTTTCTCCATTTGCCTTTTGCACTGCTTTGAGCAAGCAATCCTTGTTCAGATAGAATTGCAATTCTAAAAAAAGTTCCCAAGATCTTCCCTTCACAACCACCTCTCTTGTTCTCAGTGTTTCTCCCTTCACTCACAGACAGCCAGAGGGGTCCTACAGGAGCACTCTCAAATCGGTGGCAGTTTTCTGTCTCTGTAGATAATTGAGATGCTGCAGCTGAACAACCCTGGGTGACAAGTGGCTCTGAAACACACACCTGTGGATTAGGAATTTTATGGGCTCTCAGTGTACACACAAGTCAATTTCACTAGAGAAAAAAAAGGCTCTTTCAGAGGTGCAGAAAAGCATTTTCCTGGGTTTAACAAGAAAGGGATAATTTTAGTCAGAGATATTTAAAGCATCAAGAAAACATAGCCTTTCACATCCCATAACCTTCCAAACTCTCCACAGAATGGTAAAGCAATCAGGCTAGAAGCAGTGCAGAATGCTCACTTCGGTCCTTCCCAGCCATACTTTCCTACTTCTTGCAGAAAACTCCCTCTTCCCTCCAATGCGAATCTCTTGAGACGCCTCAGCCGTCCACTGGGGAGTTGTGCTTCCCCATCTGGAATATCCTTCTTGAACTGTCAAGCTTTTCACTCAGCAGCATTTTCCCAAACACACACAGTGTGTCAACTACTGAAAAAGTGGGTGAGGTGATCTGTGATTTGCAAGTTTCAGCAATTTTCACATGGGGAAGGTTCCCACTGTTCCCTGCGTGGCAGCCCAGCTCCACCCTGGCTCTGATGCTGGGGAGTCTCTTACAATTTACCTACTGATGGTAAATAGACAGTTTAGTTCTCCCATATAATCACAGAATCACAGAATTGCAGGGGTTGGAAGGGACCTCGAGAGATCATCGAGTCCAACTCCTC
>WBMW01001268.1:1199419-1255829 GCA_013396635.1 Penelope pileata | reverse complement strand
CTCTTTTTAATGCACCCTAGCATCCCATTGGCCTTCTTAGCCACCAGGGCACACTGCTGGCTCATGGCCAACCTGTCGTCTACCAGGACCCCCAGGTCCCTCTCTGTAGAGCTCCTCTCCAGCAGGCCATCCCCCAGCCTGTACTGGTACATGTGGTTATTCCTCCCCAGGTGCAAGACTCTACACTTGCTTTTGTTGAACCTCATCAGGTTCCTCAGTGCCCAACTCTCCAGCCTGTCCAGGTCTTGCTGGATGGCAGCACAGCCTTCTGGCGTGTCAGCCACTCCTCCCAGTTTTGTGTCATCAGCAAACTTGCTGAGGGTGGACACTATCCCCTCATCAAGGTCGTTGATGATATAATATTTCATACCATAAATCAAAAGCATTAAAGCACCACAATATTAGACTGGTCTGTTTTGTTCCATAACCGCCTGCAGCAATGAAATCCACCTATAGATTTATTTTTCTTTCAGATTACCACAGGACTTCCCTTTGTGCAATACATGCTATGCCCTTCACAGGCTAATGCCAGTGCTTAGACCTGTTCCTCTTCCTCACTCTGGTATGTATGAACACATGCTACACACTTCGGCATAGCCTCACCACCAGACTTACAGTCCTCACTTACAATCTTTTAATAAAAATATGTTAAATATTTTAACTAGAGCTGATCAGAACAGCATCTGGGAATGATACAGAGCTGACAGTTTCCATGGCATTTTGTGCTTCGTTTTGGACACGTTGAAGTTCCTAGTTTCTGTGCAATAAACACATTTTCATTGTCCTTTTCTCAGCAGAAATCAATTCCCACCCCAAATCCTTCCATTAAAAAAAAAGTCAAGAAATTGTTCCTTCCAGAGATTCAGCAGGGGCAAGTGCAGGCCCCTTAACAGGATTCTTCACAGTCCTCCAAATCTGCACTAACCTCAGCTTTGTGTCACACTTCATCAGCTCACACATCACTGTCATTAGGACCCAAGTTACCCTCTTAAAGACTTTTCTGTTTGAGAAGCTTTTAAACAGCAGCTCTGCTGTCTACTGTTCTCTTTATACCTTTGGAGAAATCCCTGTGACTGGAAAAACACCATTTAGTTTTGCACATCATGCCACAGCTTCTCCCAGTCACCTTAACTTCCTCCCAGCACTTACTCAAATCACAGTAATTTTTCTCACCACCTTCCAGCTGATGCCAGTCTCTCTCAGTTCTCAGGACAGCCCCCAGTCCTTAAAGCCTCCAGCTTTAAGGATGGATCTTCACAGCAGAGTCTATTTCTCTGTTGTAGCAACCCTTCACCACAAGAAATGAATGTTATTTTTAGTAACTGCGCTCCTTCACACCGCAGGGTTACGCCAGGTTAGTTCTGCCCAGCACTGGTGACTTGCAGCAACATTCCCAATCTTCCACCATGTCCTGAACGTCCCCAGTGCGCCAGGCCCTGATATTTCACAGCTTCAATGAGCAGGGAGCAATTATTATGGAAACATTTTTTCTGTGAAGCTTACCACAACTGATTTCTTTTTAAAAATTATTATTTTTCATCTAAAAATTCTAAACCACGCTTCCAGTGTTCCCATCCCAGCTAGATTCAGGTTTGACAGCACAAGGTTTTGTTCATCTCCCGCCCTCTTCAAATCCACTTAGCATCCAGGCTGCAGATCATCACACAGGATTCAACAACTTCTGCAGCATTTCTTCCACGTCCTGTCAACTCATTCACATTTATTTGAACTCTTAATATGCCCCCAAACACCTGGATGATCAGAAACAATTTCCAGCCACAGGGTGTACAGCGTCTCTTTTCTAAGCTAAGTATTCTTTAGTGATTTTTACAATAAATTCCATTTGCTTTCTGGCAATTTTATGTTCCAGTCCCAGTTCACCAAAATCAGAAACATCTCTTGCCTCCACAGCCAGCTGAACAATACCTGATCAGAAGAAGGTTCCTGTGACAAGGTTTTGCTGGAAGGGATCCGGGCTTCAGATTCCTTGCTCATCACTGCAGGACATGCGATTCCTCACAAGTACTTGGCACAGCAGCTGTTTCTCTTACTTCAAATACCTTTCGTCATGCAGAGCGTGCAATTTGTTTCCTCGCATTAAAGAGATCTGCTGACTCCAGTTTGAACACGCTGCAGAGAAGGGGATACTGCCAACAGCACAGGCCCTGGTCTTTCTCAGAAACCCATCCACTACTGGCTGCCTACTCATGTGGGACCCCCTCCAAAAGTACGTGCATTAACAGAAAACATGATCTACAGGATCCACAAGCTGCACATATGGACTGAGATACTCCATTACTGAACACCATTACTTGAATTACTATACTAAACCATGCCATTCACGGCACTGTTTAGCACAGACAGTCAGCACTCTCCAGCCGGGCCCAGGCCAACCAGTCAGGAGACGTCGGCCTCCTCCAGTGCTTTGCCACACACTGCTGGGACAACATGGTGTGCTCAGCTTCAGGCTCCTGTGCAGAGGTGTCCCACTTCCTCGAGGCTCAGCACACCAGGTTGTTGCTATTTCATGAGCATTCCCCTTTTCTTGGAAGGAAGCAAGAAGCCTGAAGTGGCTTTGGCAGCTCTGCCCCTGCCACTTCTCCCTTCCAGAGGAACCTCTCCCAGCAGCTCCCGCCACCTCATGAGAGCCAGCAGCTCCCCCAGCACTGCTGTGCACGCTGCAGTACAACCAGCATCTCTGCCATGTCAGCTGCGACCCCTTATCCCACCAGGAAGGCATGAAGCAGCTCAGCTCCGGGCAGGCCCCGCTCTGTCCCTCACAGGATTTCTCCCCAGAGGGCGCAGTGCGTGATGGCAGCGTGCCAACCTTGGAGCCACGAGCCTGTCAAAGGATAGTTCAGAACAGTTAATTACTTCGAGTGCGCTGCAAAATGACTGCACTTGTCTCAGCAGGACAGTCTCCTGTCATAAAACTTTCCTTCCCATTCTCAGAAGGCCCGAGTGCCACAACACAGCGTGCTTCAAGCAGCCAAAGGCAGCTTCAGTGTTAAAGATCAGTTGTTCTGTTACGATGTCTGTGCTTAAAATCATTCCGTACTTGAAATGTACTACGTTAGTATCGCTTTTATTCAAACTCACTAGAACTGAAAAAAAAAATAAATCAAAAAGTGACAATCAAGGTTTAAGCGGTCAGGCAGGTATTTGTAGTGAACTGCATCTACGTTAACTGCCAACTCGCAGATCAGTTCCTCAGCAGTTCAGCCTGCTGAGGACAAAGGAGCTCCTGCTCCAAGAAGGAGCTGCAACCAGAGAGAAACACCAGTCTTTTGCTGTCAGTGACATGGCCAACAACTGAATTTGAGGGGGAATTTCTGGAAGACAAATTTCAGTTTACCAAGAGCACTCAATATATATAAAAAAAAAAAAAAAAAAAAATTGCTGCATAACACATCATTTTAACATTGTTAATAAACTGTGATTTGCAATTAAAATAGCAGAGAAGGCAGAACATTCCTTTTGCCATTCTATTCATGTTCAAAGATGAGCAATTTCTGACTTTTGTAAGGTATCCTGAGAGTTAAGCATGAAACATGGTACGGCACAGATACACACTTGGTCAAAATCGAAGCGTGCTTGGCTTGGCACTGTCTGAAGTGGTGAGAGAAGCTCAGAAGTCTGATGGTCTGATTCTACAGTGACCTGGAACCCACTTAATTTGCATGATTAATCCTCCCAAAGTCTTCAATAACAAGGCTACAATTAAACAAAGATTTCTGATGTGCCATTATAAAAAAATGCAACTGTGCCGCACAGACACATGAATCAACACTAAGGCTTAAACAAAACCGTTGCAAACAGACCTCCATCCAACACCACGCATCTGGTGTATTTTCCAAGGAAAAGCAGTATGACATCAATCTGTTTTATTTCAATCTTTATTATAAACAATTCCGTAGTTTCCAGAATGGGATTACTACATACCAGATAACAAAAACATCCTTAGCTGAATCGGTTTTAGCTTCTACTAGATTAAATCAGAACCAGCAAAACAAATATTACTGGGGGAAAGGGAGGATTTAGTCTATTCCAAGAAAAACAGCTTTACAAACATGAAATAGAATTAAAGATATGCATTTCATCATATATACATAAGCAACCGATGACGCTCTGGACAGCAACATACAAGGAACTTTTCTGCACATAAATAGATTTTTAAAAGTATATTTCTTTCACGTGTATATAAAATTATTTTGCTTTCTATACTGAGCAAAATTCTCGGAGACAAACAGGGATTTCTAAGAGATGGAATCCCACGTATCACTTCGGATGGTGGGCTGCCATGCACACAGATGTAATAATACAATTTACACAGCATTCCTATACAATACTTGAGCTCCTTATGTACATACTTACAAGCCACTTTTGTACATGAGATGCCACACCCTTACGATTCAAATGACATCTCCCCTGAAAAGGCTGCATTAGTTCCAGTGTTTGTAAAAAAGGTAAGTTTCAAAAAGCAGCACCACTTGGCTTTCAGAAGAAAGGATCCACTGAGCTGTAACTATATAGGGAAGGCAGTGGGGTGGTAACACCGGCCTCTCTCTGTGTTTAGACTATCTCAGCAGGGAAGGTTAGAACACAACCCTTGAATTCTACGTATTACCTTTATAAAATGTGGCTGTGGCAAAAATAATTGATTTTAACAGATCCATGGCTAAAGCCACAAAGTTTTGCTCTTCAGCTTTCTCTTTAAGCTACTTAAGCCAAGTATCTGGTTATCTCTTCTGGGGAGAAGTTTGGCTTTTATATGACCTTTTCAGTATGGTTTAAATTATCAACAGTGGAGCTGGTTTCAGCACATACACATGACCTGTGAAACTCTTCTTTATGCAGGTAGGAGGGGTGCACACTGCAGCAAAGACAGAGGACCCTGCTAAGCTTCTCCCTGAGTGGGAAACGCTCAGCACCTGTGAGAATCAGGTCCCAAGTTTGCTGTGGGATTTGGTCAGACTTCCACTTTCCTTCAGGCACAACAGTGTCAAAAGAAGGGTTGGGGTTTTGCTCCTTATTTTTCTTGATCATGCTTTGTTCAGCTGTAAAACAGTACCAGGAGAACATTCAGATCAGCATGCAGGTGATGTCTTTTAAGACCTGGCACAGTGTCTAGACAAATGCTACCAAACATCAGCAGTGCCAAACACATACTACTAGCTGCACCTGTGGTTTACACACAGCCATACTCATACCAAACCGTCTGCTGATCCCCCTGGGGGTCCGGAGACCCAGGAGAGCTGTTGGAGCTGCTTCCTCTCACAGGCTCCTCCAAAGCCCCACAGCTGCCTTCTGGCAGCTTGCCCTGGCACTTGTTATGTAGAGCATCACCTTGGCCTTGCCCTAGGGAACTATTTCCCTCAGTGCTGGTGGAAACAGCTCTGGCAGAGCCCCCCGTGGCCACCTCCCCAGTACGAGGGGCTGGCTTAGGTTTGGCTTTAGAAGGAGTGTGTAGTGTGGGTGAGTAGTGTTGCCCAGGATTCACTCGCTCCTGTTGCTGCACATTCAGATTGCTGGTGGATGCAGTGGGTGAGGCAGAAAACTGGTGGAAGGAGAGCGGCCTCTCATCTTTTGGTGGGGCCAGGGAAAGGCGCCTTGCATCAAGCTGCCGACAACGAGAATCAACGCCTTGCAAGGAACCTGCCACCTTTGCAGACTGCGGTCTCTCTCTTAAGGTTGCCTGGGAGCTTGTTGGCACAGAAGCTCTAGAGGTCTGGCTGACAGCATCCTTGCCCCCACGCAAGTCTGCTACTGACCTCTGCGGGCTTTCCTGCCTGTATGCCTCAGGGCCAGTAGCTCTGAGGAGGTCCGCAGAGGCTAAGCTGAACGCCCTGCTCAGTGATGTACTCCTCCTGCTGACGGTCCCAGGCTGCTGTGGCTGTGCCGTCTGCCGCATGCCACTGGTGGGCTGGTGCTGTGGTGTGTGAGGAAGCTTAAGGGACCCCTGGGAGTTTGCCAGAGGCTCAGGTTCGACTTGTCTGAGGTTTGGCTTCATATAATTTCCAGGCTTAGCTGTTCTTCCTTCTTCACCGGCAATGGCCATCTTCACAGTTGGAGCAACATGACTAGTGGGCATCTTAGCAGCCTCCTTTCTTGATGGTTGAACCATCAGGTTCCCAGTAGCTGAAGGCTCATTTGCTTTCTTAAAATAATCACTCAGCAAATCTTCTCTGTTACTGGAGTTGTCCTGGTGCAAAAAAAAAAAAATATGCACATGCTACATCAATGACAACACTTTGTGCAAAGAAACACACAGAGCTTTTCATTCAAACAATCTTCCTTCCCCACTTATTTCAAGAGGCTTAAATAAAACCATGGACTTTATATTTAAGTGTGGAACAGAAGACACAAATGCTTACAATGGATATAAATTCAAATAAAATAACATGCTCATCATAATTAACTGTGACAGCCTTGTTTGCCAGATTAATTGTCATAAATTTTAAAAAAAAAATTCATCTCACTAGCAACCTGGGCAGCAGCTCTTTTAATTTCTTTCACACCAGCCACTACCACTGTAACATCACTATGAATCACATCATCCATTGGTATCAGCAGATATCAATGCTGTTCCGTTATTTTCCAAAATACAGTTCCTGTGGATAACACTCCACTGTAATAACTGGGATATAAAAAGAACCAAAAAACAACCAACTTTCCTAGCTTTACAAGAAAGTTTTATTGCTTCTTCCCTGATTTCCCTCACCTCTCCCAGACAATATACTATATATTTTAAAAGGTCCATGTACAACATAATGAAATGTGCAAAAATTGTTACAATAATGGAAAAATTATTGCTTGCCCACAACTAGCTTGCAAATTTCAAGACAGACAATTAATCTGGCAGTAAAAGAAAACACGTATTGAATATTTCATGGAGAGGGCACATGCAAATCAAAAATGGTGATGCTTGATCAGCTGCCACTGAACTATTAGTATGAGGCATGCTTGGAATAGTTAAAGCCCATGCTGTCTTCATGAAAAACGCGATGAAACAAGCTCATGAAACATATTTCTTTACTCTTCTCTAGGGAGCATGTTAAAGCTTAATATATTCATTTAATTAAAGTTCCAACCGTTTCTTCCAGTCACATTTGCAAGAAGTGAACACTATCAGCAGTAATAGTAGCTGAAATGCAGCTGGAAGATTTGAAATGAAATGCAAGATTTCTATGCTCAACTAAATGTTATAATGTTAAGGTTATTTTTACTTCACTTTGAACTGCTGCTATGCACATTAACATTGCGGAATTATTCACTCTCCAAAAACGTGTGTGTTTATGAACAAGCACTGGAAATACTTTATGAGCAAGTAATGCAGGTGATCTGCTGCCTTAGTCTTTAAGTAAATAGCTGAGAGTTAACGATATGCTTTTATTACAGGTATTAATATGCTAGCAAAAGCTGTGGTAAGCTGGAAGCTGTTGCCTTCATAGCAAGAACAACGGATACCCTGGGGATATAAAGTGAAGCGGATCTCCTATCTCCCCTGCCTGTTCTGTGCCTCACGCTGTCAGGCCATGAATGAGTGAGGACCGATTCGAGTGACTGCGAAGGTTCCTGACGGAGGGAAGGACATAGGGTGTAGCAAGAGGGATACAGGGCATCAGCTTCTAACAGAAATTGGTGCAATGAAATCATTTCACTCTCATCTAAACTGCGCCGACGCTGAAAAGGAACAAGGATGACAGAAAGGATGAAATTGGAGACATGGTCGTGTAGTTACAGACAAAAAGAAAAATCAAATAAAATTTTAAATATGTCTAAAAGCTACAAAATTTATTAGGATAACTAGGAAATAGGAAGCATATTTAAGAATTGCTCTGAAACTTCAAGGATGAGAATTTACTGATGTCATAAAACAGTACAGTTCTGCTGATTTCAGTCCTGTTACCAAGGCATTCATTTAACAGAAACACCTGCTCACTTACATTACCAGGGAATTGTTCCTAAAATATTAAAACACTTGATACGGCACCGCTTCACCACTGCACAGTACGTTTCAGCAGTAAACAAATGCCATCCAGAAAAAATTATTTCGTTTCTGGCCCAGCATTTTGGAGTGTGGCACATTCTTGCAGCCCCTGAACCAACAGAACTGTGCCAGTCAGCACACAAAGCACAGTGAAGGCGCTGGAAACTTCCTTCAGCGAGAAAAATATTCTCAAATACAATGATGGTATTTTCACATTAGGAGATGGTTTTCATAACTGCATATTCCGTTGAAAACTACTGTTAGGTTTCATTTCCAATTAGATTTAGCAGCTGAAAATTACACAGAAAACTTATTTATTCACAAGTAAGAATAGCTGGAATTCACAATTGATGATATAATGCAAAAGCACCCAAGCAATAGTTTCTAAAAAGCCCTTGTTAAATACATAGTACTTGTAGTGAGTTGTTTGTATTATTTGCCATAGCCAATGCACCAAAACAAATCAGCAAGTGCTGTGCAAAATTAATCTTGTCTTAGTTGTTGTAACTACTTCATTTTTCAAATTGTCCATCTGCAAGATTCGTAGTTCTCTGCAAGTTCCACATGTACAAAGAAGGATCTTCTTCTGCTTCCTGGATTTCCAATGCCCTCATCCCCCCGCATCAGCTTTGAGCAGTTTTGTGGCACCTGAAAAGAACTACTTACACTTGGTGGGGATAGCCTGTTGCTCTCTTCCAGGAACTCTTCCAAAGTCACCATCTCACTGCCGGGTGAGGCAGACCGTTGCCTGCCCGTGTAAGACTGAGCCGGAGTACTCTTCTGAGGAACATCATACGAGATCAAGCCATTCCTTTGGAAGGAGGACTCGTATCTGTTGCTAGGGCCTATCGTGGCGGAAGCAGAGTGAAAGGGGTAGTTGTCTCGGAGCAAGGCTGGAACCTCTCTGCTTGGCACCATATCTTCACTGCTGAGGCTCTCAGTTCTACCATGGATATGATCTAAGGAACCTGAGAAAAATCAAATATCATTAAAAGACACCATTTCTCCCTCAGTTCAATAGATTTACTTAGGTACAAATTTTATGATCTAGGGACATATTCACACAGACTAGGTGGCGCTTCTGTCATTACTTTCTTCTCCCACAGGGCTCCCAAAAAAATGACCATTAGTAAATGTCTTACATTATACTCTTCAATCTCCCATGTTAGACAAGAACAGCTACATGCCCAAAGAACAGAATTAACACAGACAATACAGGCTCTCTTTACCACCTCTGCGCCACTTGATCTCTCAGCCCTGACTGCGTGATCTGAGAGCCAGAACCTGGCCGTGGGAGAGCAGAAAGTGGATTTTTCCACAATGACAGATCTCATTTACCCTTCAAGGAATCAGATTTGCTGAACTACTGAATAATTAAACAAGCTGTGTATGGAGTAAGAAGAGCAGAGACTTGTTGCTGTAAAAAGAATTTAAAGAGTGTCCTGCTCCTTCCCACAATATGATGACAGTCAGACTGGGGCGAAACTAGACTGCCTGCCTTGAAAGTCACCTCTTGCCAGAATTGGTCTTAGAAAAATACTTCTTGCCAGTAGTGTTTTGATTCCCAAGACAGCCATGTCCAGATTGTATAACCATTACTATTTTCAAAGCAGTCTTCAAATTTAATTGGAAAGAAAACAGCACTTTGTACACAATTTCATGTAATTTCACTTCCTGTTTGTTAGAACTCAGCTGTAAAAGCTTTACCTTTCAAATTGAGCGGTGAACTACTGCTGGATGCATTTCTACTGCTCTCTAGGCTGCTTGGCCTGGACACTGAAAAACATGAAACAAGCATTTAACAAACAGATCTTAAGTTCTCCCGATTTTCTAGCAGAGTTGGTTGTGGTCTGCCTTCTGCAAATAGGACTTGTGCAACTAAGTCACTTTGAAAACATTAACAACATGATATACAGAGGATGACAAAGTCTAGACACAGTAGAAATCATTCTCATTTTTCAAGTCAAGTTGTTCAGGATGACTTCATTTTTCTCACTTTTCTTTTTTGCACAAAAAATACACTTTTACAGCAACAATAAGCAAAGTAATGTAATATGGTAAGTTGTCTGTCTTCTTCTCAGTTTATTTCTTTGGAGGGAGTTGGTAACCACCCTGCAAACGAAGTCTTCTACAAATCTTTAAGCAGGCAGTGCTGCTGCTACACCTCTGTTTCCACCATGCATTCCCCCCTTCCCTCCCAGTATTTTTTTTTATTTTTTGATTTATTTCCTTAAAAAAGGAATTAAATGTTTAGAAAAATCAGCAACTAATCTGTACGACATGCAATAAAGAGCCTGCTGCTGAGGGTAGGCAACTTGTCTCAACGTCAGCATTATTTCTGAAAATTTGTTTTGGTAAAACATCCATTAAAAGCTTCTCAAGAGAAAAATAAGTGTTTAGACTCAAAATTCCAAAATGGTTTTGCATTACTCCATTGCATCCTATTGTATTAAACTGAAATGTTTGAGGGTAGCTGACATGGATGCAAATAAAACAAGTCTTAATGTAGAGGTTTAAATCGTTTGTGTATGCTACAAGCTTACCACGCTGTCTGGTGCTTGCAAACTCTACCTCAGGAGACTGCTCACATAGATTATCTTCGGAATTATAGCCTAAAAAGAACACAAATTAGTTAGAACAAAAGTCAGAAGGCAGTATTGAACACAAGAATATCAATCCTTTAGGTCAATCTCCAACAAATTCTAGCAGTGTAAAAGACTGAGATGATCAAGTGGGTTTTACAGGCAACCTTGGAAGAGCAGCCATCCTCTAACCACTGCTATGAGTCACTGGGCAGGGAACCATGGTACAACTGGATAACATCCAAATGTGGTCTGTCAGGTTGATGGTATTAAAATAGTAGGAAAACCCTGTACCTGATCAATTCAAAAAAAAAAAGCAGGAGTGAAAAAATTTGTGCTGGTTTTGTACAAGAACACCAACAGAAGCCGTGTTTCACTCCAGTAGGAACTAAGATGTAGCGTGACTTGTACAAACAGCTGTAGATCAAATGCAATGCACACCTTTTGGCCTGCTCTGGAGCCTGGGGATGGGGGTGGAAGTGTGCAGGTGAATAGCTGAGGTCGAGCAAGTCCTGGGACCCAGCTCCACACAGGAGTGTTTTGTTGCAGAGTCTGCTGAGATTTCAACATTATCACTGCTGCTTCCATGATGGGAATTCCTCTTTTGCTTCAGATCCATTAGCACTGAGGGGGAGAAAGAGAAATAAATGTGAGTCATTGAAAACTAGCATTAGGAGATTTGTATTTATCTTCCCATACAAACACGACAAGCAGGCACAAAGAAACTGCACAACAAAGGCGCCAGTTTTGCAAGCTTTTCCATAACCAGCTCAGTATCAAACAGGAAATTTCTGCCACCGGTTTTTCAGTCATGTGTGCTCTCTGTGAAGTGTGGGAGTGACAAGGGCTGTTTAGTGCCAGTGGGAGGGCTGGTACCATACATGCAAAAGTTACTGTGAAATGAGGAAGAAAAGGAGCGAAGACATGAACGCAGAAAAAATAACCGAGGTGTGAAATTCCCGTAACATTATTTCTTGCAGGTACATTTTATAAGCACTTCAGCGATAAAAGAGAATAAGAATGGAGTGACAGAAGGCACACTCTTGTTCAAAAAGAAAATCATGTTGATTTGGAAATTAACTGTCATGATTTGCACACCAAGCTAGCTGCTGTCAGGTTTAGATCTTTGCTTTGGTAAGAGCTCATTCTCTGCAAGGTTAAAACTCTGCTGGCTCGTACAATACTCTGCTGCAACGACTTTTAGGTGGAATTCATGGGATCTTAACATGAACAGAACAAGAACTACCTGCTAGAATATTTAAATTCAGAAAGCTGAAGACATCTTTCCTAGTGATGAGGTGAGTTACTTCAGTTCTTGTAACACTTTAAGGCACTCATAAAACAGAACAAAATTTAAGGAATTTACTACGGGAAACTACTTTAACAGGATGCAAGATTCTAGTTTCCTACACATTTATATGGATTACATGCTTAGCTAACAGTAATTAGATGCTGAAAACACAGCAGAGAGCGGTGATCAAAATAAACTTGCAGAGACAACAGACAGACAGTTCAAAGCACAGTGTAGCAGCAAAGCTGTATTAGAGTAAGCAGACCAAGTTACTGCACATTAGATGATTCCTGGAAGTTTACTTCAGAAAATAATGTTTTATCCCACAGTCTGTGTGGGCTCCATAGCACAGAGCCTGCACTTTCTCTCAACTGAAGTCAATGGCACTCCTGTAGGGGTAACTACTGGCTAAAGCTTGGCATGCAAATCCAAATTTCTAATCGACTTCGAAGATGCACTTAAAATCTTCCACAGATGCCAGAATTATTAATTGCCCTTGACAAACACACCAAAAATCCCTAACTGGGCAGCAATAAGCTTCAGTGCCACCCTTCTTGGGCACTCACTTCTTGGAGTGAGAACGGAGATGAGACAGGTCCTTTGGCTCTGCTGAGCTCCCCATGCATCACAGCACATGGCCTGTGGTGCACACACTTCCCAAACACAGAGCAGGGGCTGAAGCCACAAATTCATTTCAGAAGTCCCCAGATAATGACTACCAGACTGTAAGAATTCTGGGCAGCAGATCCATGATGAAGGTTATTCCTAATCTTAAGAGATCAAATCTACTTCTCTATTACAAAAAATCTCGAGACTGAAACAGCAGAAACTTAAACTTTCTGCTCAATTCAGGATGAATTTCATAGCTGGTCTCTCTAAATAGCAGGTTAGGATGCAAGCATCAAGACACTGTGGGAAATAATCTCCCCAGTAGAATAATCTTCCCTACATTCAAAGCTAGTCTATTTATAAGAAGACAATGGTGTTAAAAAAAAAAAGCACCATTTTTAGCATTTAGCTGTGCAGAATATTAGAAAAGCCTCAAGGATTTGAAACTGCTTACATAGTACTTTGTATTTTAGTAGGACTGTAACGCTGCAGAAAGCATAGCAACAGCAAATCAGATCAACACTTCAACTGGACATGATGCAAGTACGTGACTGCAAGGAGATATCAAAGCGCGTAGCAACTTCACTTACTTACAACATGCACCACAGCCAATATACATACGCAAACTGTATGCCATGAGGTCCCCTAAAATTGTGCTGCATTGAAGAAATGATCCAGTGTGCAATAGTGATTCATCTTCTACAGGAGAACTTAAGTCCATGTTCACTAACCTGTGCTTGTACTTAGAGTACTGTAAAGGCATGCTGAGTGTTTCTATCAAGGTGTGTGTTCTTTTAAGGCACGTGGGATTTTTTTTTTTTTTTTTAAATGTTTGTCAGAAGTAAATGAAGGTAAATACTAAAGAAAATCTGTTAGAAGTTTCCCAATTCCGAGAAAGAAAGAGGTTCATTAGGAGAGGATGGGATGTCAGAAGAAGACCAGAACCGGAGTCGATTAGAGAGAGACTGGTGACTTGATGGAGACTTAGGAGATTTTTCTTTATCCTTGCTTTTGCTTCTCAAAAAGGCAATCTTTTTGCGCTGCGCAGCTAAATTGTTATCAATCAGGTACCCCAAAAAGAAGAAGAAAAAAAGTGAAAAAAACCCTTGTAAATATAACTTAAGTGCCGTAAAACAGATTAAACACTACACAACCAGTAAAAATTGAAAAAGGCTAAACAAAGACAAACATCTATCTAGAGGACTCAGACTAAAGCATAATCAACCGTAGTTAATCGGACACATCTTAATGCATAGATTAACAAATATACATGAAACATAAGCAACTTCATTAAGAAATAACTGTTAGATCCTCCACAATAATTTAATTAAAAAAAAAAATCAGACAGGTCTGTGTGCTGCTCTGTGATTATAAACCCAAATTTCCTAGATGTTTTCTAGGCTTTAATATTGATGCTCACCATCTCAACATAAGCACTTCCACATAAAGTCAAGAAGAATGAAGCCCCAGAGACTTTTCTCTGGCACTTGGTAAAGGTCTTGTTTTGTGGAAACCAGAGCCCAAATTTCCAGGTTGAACTTTGGATGCACACTGCACACTTCTAACATTTCCCAGAACCACATGGATGATTTGGGACATGCATTATTTTAAGTGAATCAAAGGTCTTGAAGAATGGAGAAGAGGAAATATGAAACCCAATCACAACATAACTTCAACCAAACAGGTACTTGCAACAGTTTCTATCGCCAACTACACTCCTCAGCTCTTCCTCTTCTGTCTCCTCCCCTTTCCAGTAGGAATACAGGAATTAATCCTTGAGGATTAAGTTCAAAACTGCTTCTTGAAAGGTCCTCTTAAGAGGACAAAAAAACCTATGTACAGAACCTGACAGAAGTGGTCTCAACAGATTAAGTAAAACTTGGGTTTTATATTACCTTTAATAAAGACTACAGTGTATTTATTTTGAGGAGCTTTCTTTTAAATTCCCCATAATTAGGAACATCTGACTTACTGAACAAACTAACTCTGCCAGAAAGAGAGAACTTTGTCTTCCTTATGTTCCTCTTAGTGTTCCAAAACTCATTTCATCCTTTCACATTAAGAAATTATTAATTTGATCCCGAGTCAACACATTGTGTCATCCTCCAAAATAATAAGATTACAATAAATAAGCATTTTCTAAGTTATTTCTTTGGCATGTGCGCCATCTCCTGGCAGCGGCAGTAGGATCAGCTATTATCCCCTTGAACAGATGTTAACAAAACACGAAATTACATGGACCAGCTTTACACTGCTTTGTTGCAAAGTCCCTGTAAATGAAGTATTTCCATCAACTTACTCAGTAATATGCCATATACACATGCAAACTATGAAACTATGTACAACAGCTGGAAGGAGAAGTAGTAGATAAAAGGAACAAAATAAACACTAGTTTACTAAAAAAAAATATTTTAAACAAAGCAGTATCAATATATCTTAAAATATTAAAAAAAAAAAGAATCAAAGAAAAAAAAAATGCCAAAAACCTGTTCAGCTCATAAATTTGGGCTGAGCATTACTTACCTTTAGTTGAAGAACCTCCGGGGTTCTCCCTCTCTTCCACAGAGTTTGACCCTTGAGAGGTATTATCCTGAGACTCTTGTTGATGTTTCAGTTTTTGCGAGGCAGATGGAGAGCGTACTGTCTCTGGTGATTCAGAACGGCAGGGAGGACTCTCTGTTGCTGGTTTCAACCTCTCCCTTGAAGTCTCCTTCTTTGGCTTGATTAGTTTGACTAAGGCTCTGGCTCCAATCCAGTGGTTTTTCCTGATAAAGCAGGTTTAGTGAATAGGATTCAAAAAACACTACATGAAATACTCCTTGAAGAAGTTTACAGCTGTGCCAAAGCCATCAAGCTACATTCTTACTTTTTACTGTCATGAACTGTTCGGAAAAATGAAGCATGACTTTCACAGAAGCTTCAGATCCAATTCTCTCCCCAAGTCAAAATTATTTTACAGAAATATTTCTTCAGCATGGGAGAGATGAAAAAAGCAACTGTTTCCTCTACTAGAAATCTAAATTCCACATATGGGCCCACAGAAGACATTTCAACTTTGTGGAAAGCTCTACTATAGCAGCAGATTGAAAAGTGAAGAAATGAGAATGGCTTTAAGGACGAATTCTCCCCTTTGCTACAGGTATCAGTTTGATCTCTGTATGGTGGAATTAGCTTTGCTCCTTTTTGTTATACAAGCCTTTTCTCCCTGATGGACTGTGAAACAGCAGCTCTTGAAACTCTTACTGCTACTTAGTCAGTACATAGGGTCTTTGCATTTGTCTGGGACACTAATCCAGGGTTGGCGATGAAGCAGTTTCAAAACAGTTAAGAGACTTTGTAATGGACAGTAAAACCGTCCCCCAGTGGGAGCTGTAAGAAGCATGACCAATTTCTGCTCATTAGGATCTCATATCTTACACCCTCCATGAATTCAGAGAGTTGGTGGCAGCAATTTATATATTCGGAGGCTATAGAGAGAACTTCCAATTCCTATTTGACCACAAGCTCCGCATCATTTTAGCGCTAGAACTGAATGACCTATCAATACTGAAGCTTTTTAGTCTCTCCTGTAGTCCATCTCTTCTCCAAAAAAAACCACGAGGACTATCTTCTGTATATCTCTGTATAAGTATTTCACTTAACAGTTTCATACACCATGGTTCTTGGAAAAATGGACTTGTATTTCTCTTTTGGAATCACTTTCTGAATTGAGGGCACAGAAACTTGTACCTTCTGATACACTTTTGCTGCTTTCAGTTATTAGCCTAAGTCATCACTGAACTTTGGAGCTACTTAATTTAACTACTGTGTTGCAATGAAGATTTAAAACAAAATAATCCCAAGAATAAATTTCACCTTTCCAAAAGGATTAGTGCGCATTTCTCAAGGCACATGATATTCAGCAGGGCAAAGATCCCCTTCTCCAGTTAATATTTTTTCCAGTCCTAAGAGACAGGATCCCATGTGAGACATTGTGCTTTCTATTAAAACAACCTAAATGATGCCTGCTGCTTCTGGGAATGGTGCACAGAGGAAGAGTAAAGAGAGAAGGAGATGACACTGTTTGTCCTTAATTCAGACGAAATTTCAGTTACCTCCAATTACGAGGAGGCCTTTCTCACCCTGACAAATCTGTAAATCAATAGCAAAACTGAACCCAAATAGGACTTACTTTTTTGGAGTAGGATCATAAAACTTGTACTGATCCATTATTTTCTCTTCAAGCTTTTCCTTGTGTCTCTTTAAGGCATTTAATTTATCACTGTGATGGGAAAAAGTATATTCTGAATTATCTGTATGAACTTAAACACAGAAAGCCACAAAGAGAGCAAAGAGACTGAAATACCCTCCTGTCCCATATGCTTCTGAATGCTACTGAGCTCATTCACTACTTAGAAAGGCTAAGTGCAAAAGTCTATCCAACTTGCTGCTGAGTGACTTCTGTTCAATACGCAAGAAAGAACAACAGTTGATTTATGTTAGATCACTCCATAACAACTCATGTAGTTTTCTTGTTTGTTGTGGCCAGCAGATGTTAAGATTAATCTTGTTTCAGTTTTTAAAAAAATTGCTTGCTGATTGTCCATTCTTATTCACAGTCCACTGTGAAATCACTTGAGGGTAGACAGCCTTAGCTTGAACTTAGTCTTTTAGTCTATGTGACAACCAGATATTTAACTTCTGCTTTGTTCCTAAATAGAGGAGTAAATGATGTTTGATATTTTCAAGCCTATCCTGGTCTTTTGTAAGCACTGTCAAAGCATTTTCAGAAGAGCCTGGTAATCTTACAAGTTTTTTTTAGCTCACTATTTTACTAACATGCACTGTGGATATTAGCAAAACTGTAAGCAAAAAAAAATTTTTCATCCAAGCAGTGGACTTAATAAACCTTCATCACGGAATTGTCAGACACCTGGATAAATACATTTACTCTACATCTGAACTGTATTCAGACAATTTCAGTGAAGAATCTCTAACACTTCAACCACATCATCTAGTACTGAAACAACACTCCGCCAGTTATATCCACATCATTCTGAGGTGCTCAGACTGAAGTTTTTAATCCTGAGAATGCCTTTATTTCCCTCCTTCATAGCAACAAGAGAAATTTGCTGCAGTAGGAACAGGATTCGTAAGAACAGGGTTCTTTGTATTCTTTGTAAACATACTGTATGTCTAAGCAGAGTACCTTCCCTATATGCGTTGCCCTGTGGGACAGAGAGGTGTATGTTCACACTTGCAACCTTAAAAAGAACATTGATGGGAATATTTCTTATAATGCAAATGTGAAAAGCTACATGAATACAAGTATTTGCTATTCTTCAGGAAACTAAAATATAAAATTACTCTAATAAGACCAGACTCTTGCTGCAACTCAGCTTTTTTCCAAGTTCTTCAGATCTCTTTGAGAAGTACCAATGGGTTTCGCATTCCACCTTTTACAGCTAAATTTTCCACATGGCCTCATCTATATTATTTGAGAAGAGCTCTGCTTGTACAGATGTTTCCTAAACATTCGTTTATGGTAAGGCAATCCAAAGGAATTTTGTAGCATCTCTTCATCATGTACATCTCCTCCTAAATATCCCCTTTTCTAGGTATTGAATCAAGTAGCTCAATCAACTCTCCGCTAGTCCTTCTGCTGATAGATGATTAGTATCCCATGTTTATCCACAATACTTCTTAAGCATTCACAAGTCAAATCTCTGGTTTCTTACATGTACTGTTTCTGTTCTTCATGGTACTGATCCTTGTTCTCCATGTTCTGCTCCAGTAACATCTGATTCTGCTGGTTCAACATCTGAATCTGACTTAGAAGATGATGATTCTCTTCTTCCAGATTTCCCTTTAGACGTGACAGCAGCTATTAAACAAGACAGACAGATTAATTTCTTCCCCACATTTGGCTTCACTGGAGCTGCAGTGTAATTAAGCTAACACAATAGCAGAGCAATCTAGGATACAAACTGATAAAATTTAGAGTATAGGGGGGTGCTATTATAAACAGTACATAGAAAGCCAAGCTGGGTGGTTACCAAAGACTTTAAACAATGGATGTCCTCTAACCTACCTAGAACTACTCACCTCGCAGTGGTTATCCAGCTTGGTTAGAGAGATATCCATGGACTGGTGCTGTTCTTTCAGCTCATCATAGCGAGCCTGCCAACGATTCAGCTCTAGCTGAGAGTTGTTCAAGGAAGTTTTCAGCTCTTTAGTGTGTGAATGCAGCCCTTCATATTCTGCCTTTAGTTGGCTGTGCAAGAAATTCACCCTAAACATGAAAGAGCCAACAGACTTATGAAGAACACTTCACACAAAGTACCTCACATTCAAAGACTACTTTGTAAGCGTGCAGCTGTCACCAAACCAAACGTTAAGTTCTAAGGACTCCTTTAAACATTTTTGTCCTGACCATATAACAAAACTTTATGAAAAAGTTATAATAGCATTATAAAATATTTTAAACCTGCTGTTGGATTAAAAGAAAATAGATGAAACATAAAAATACTGTTTCCTCCACATGTAAGAAACAAATCACAAATTTCAAAGGCACGGTGCATTTCAGAGTATCTTGATATAAAGGCAGCTCTATTTGGCATAAATAAAGAATACTAACAGATTTTTTTTTCCCTGATGCATGAAATATGAGCACGTTTTACGTGAGCACAAATGTGACACTGTAACGTTGTAAAAGAGGCTATGACATTCCTAGCTAAATCTAAAAATGTCTACTAATCATGAAGGCATAAAATTAAATGAACAGATAAATGAAAACGGTTAAGTTCTGTACGTGCTGAGAGATTAGCTAAACCTTTCCCTCTTTCAGCACCATAAACAACACTTCGCAGTATCTTCCCTTGTTCCTAGAGGAACTGGGTTGAAAACAAGAGGCTCAAGGAAACAACGTCTGCAGGGCTCAGCAGTATGTTAAGGTACATTAAACTGGGAGAACACAGAGAAACCTGTGTGATTGAACTGAATGTGTGATTTTTAAACATGATTCAATCTGTCGTTATTTGAACTTGATATAACCTTGGATCATTATTTGTAACATTTTTTCTCAAAATGCCTTTCAGATGTCAACAGTGGCAGTGAATCCCTTGTAACAGCCAGAACTCAGCAGGAATGTGAGTGTGGGAGGACACATTTTACTGTTACATTATGCAAATTTTGGATGCTACCTCAACAAGGGGAGTTGGCATGAGTCAACAGTTACCCAGCGATCACGTCAACCACAAAGTCCATTATTAATAACAAGAACTAAGTCTTTCCAGCGTACTAACAAATGGCACCTTTCTTTTAGCTGCAGAAAATACACAGCTACATTAACTCCTGGAACTAAAGCATATTGTGAAAGACATCATGCAGTTTTTCTTACAGGGAAAAAAAATGAGTAGGAACCATTTCACAGAGCTCTATCGAGAGTTCTGGGTATTTGTAGTTCTATTTAAAGACAGGTGCTAGAAACACCTCAGTACAGAAAGACCTGTGAAGAGGACAAGTGAAGGCTTATTTTGAACAAGCAAAAGACCCAGGATCAGACCAAATACGAAGGACCAATTTGTACCCACTGCGACCATGAAGCCAAAAATGTAAAACAAGTTAAACAAAATGACCAAATTAACAAGTCAGAAGTTAGGAAAAACTAACAGACACATTAAAGGTATTCTGGAGCTACAATTAATACAACACAGCAAAACAATCATGTATCTTGCATCACTGACTTCTTAATGATCGTTACAAGAATTTAGCGAGGGAGCCATACCTGTCCAGCTCCTCCCTCAGTTTCTGATTTTCCCCAGCAGTTACTGCATTCGATCGCCTCTCTTCTTGCAGAACCTCCCTCTCAGTTTTTAGAGCTACTTCCAACTCTTCCAGTTCTGCCTTGTGTTTCATTAAACTGTTGTATCTGCAAAAGGGGAAGCAGAGTACTCTCAGCTCTCTCATACATTTTTCTTCCTCAAGATTTTTTCACAGGTGTTACACCACAACCATCGGAAATTGTTTTCCTGCCTGCTTAGTTTTGTACACATTTGTGTGGTTAAAAATTTAGTAAAGAATTCCACAGTATTCATGGAAACTCAGCTCAGTCTACAAGTCTGCAAGTTTTCCATCACTGAGCTGTGAAACAACTCCCCTGACATGTGGCACGGCACAGATTGGGTGGGCTCAGCTCCCCTGGAGCTGCTACATTGCCTGCATTCAGGAAACGTAGCAAACGTAAAACAGCGTAGGAAATGTAAAACAGCAAGTTGTGCCCAGATTTTCCTGTGATAGCCTCTGTCAGGGTCTGTGTCCGCACACACTCACTAGCAGAAGACACGACACTGGGGCAGTGGATGCCAAACTCACCGGCACATTGTTCGGTGAGAGTGATAATGGGATACTGCCCAAAAATATCCCTGAGCAGATACATCTGTGCCAGTCACGGAGAAGCATCACTCTTGCAATTTTAAAACAGCAACTGGGTAGCACATGGAGCAGTACTTGAACAGGCTAGAGTGAACAAGCATCATCTGCACGTGTCCCGACTGCCACTGCTCACTCTCATCTCAGGAATGAATGCAGAGCACAGTTATTCCACAGCCACTAAATCTTCAAAACAAAAACAAAAGCAACAGACAGCACCAAATATGCTGATTCCTGCCAGCTTGTTTTTCTTCCAGGCTACTGTTCCCTTCCTCCCAGGGTCAAATTACAGCCTGTCCCAAATTCCAGCCCATTGAAGGGCCACACAGAAAAGTACCTGTCTCCCAGACAAAAGCTGCTTTTTACTATTCATTCCCAGCAGCAGCAGTGGAGTTTAATTAACCTTATTTTTTTGTTCTTCATTCATTCAGCCCCAGGACATTTCAAATTCAATGTCCGTACCACAAATGGAAGAACCTGAAAGCAGAGGAAGGTTTCACATCCAGCTCCAAGAAGGATTTAAGAAAGACTGTGTTCCAAATCCAAAGCATGAGAAGACAAACTCCACAGTCAGTCCTTTGGCAGAGACTACCCTGGCTGCCTCTGTACAAACTGTGTTGTGAATTCTTTTGCCATTTCCCTATGATAGCCCTACTCTGCTCTCTTTTATCCAAGCCATCTCTTTCTAATGATGGCTGCTCAGAGGGAAGCAGCATACTGGTCCAGTTTTACCAGCTTGGCCCAGCTCTATGAGCCTTTGAGCATGAGCGCTCCTGAGATAGGCCACAGCTGCTTGCCTAGATATTAGGAGATAGCTAAGAAATGAGAGACCATCTGCAGAAGTGCAAGTGATTCTGCATCTCTGGAGCCCTAACAAAAAGCCCAGGCAAAATGTACCTGTGTTCCAGATGCAGCACAGAGTGTTTGAGCTGGATTTGTGCAACCTGACAAGCTTTACAACCAGGAAAGCTACCCCAGCTTGTAGCCTATTCAACACTCATGCTCACTCCGTTTAAGCATCAGTCCCAGGCACACAGGAAGAGGGTTTGTTAAAGCATTTTTTATACATGCAAATAAATTCCACTTCGCGTCTGACACAGTACATTTCTGGACTTGAACAACCGTATTCCTCTTTACTCCTTTTGGCTTTCACTCTTCCTGCTGCTTTGTGAGGAAAAATACTGTTGGTGGCTGTTTATGACTGAGAAAGCTTTAAGAAGTGCCCAGCTTTGCCCCAGATGTGGCAAAGGGAACCTATAAATATAATTACCAGCCAGCACCAGTAACATAATAATATAAATCCCTGCAATACGCAACCTTGCACAGCAGGAATTCTTTTTTTCCAGTGAGATTAATTTTTCCAGAGTCTCTATAGGGTTACAGACCTCTCTGGAGTAAGCCACAAAGAAATGCTCAAGAATCTGCCAATCAACTGTACTTCATAAGTTACTATTGCACATTACTAAGGAGATATACGTAAAGCAATTTTAAAAATGCAGGCAGAAGAGCCCAGCCTTTCTGTGCTCACTGAGACAGCCAGCCAAACACTGCAGTCAAGAGACTGCTATTAACGGTAAAAGGTCCTAACATACTAAATATACTTTTCTAAGTCAAATCCACATCTCTGTGGTTTGCCAGGCTATAACAGGCCATTTCACTGCAGTTACACACAACCCATGATTAAATCCACACTGCAGGGCTAACGCTATGCAGACACAGCTCAGGAAGGTTTCATGAAGTTTGCCCAGGTGCAAAAATATTTTGACTGTTCAGAACCCATCAACGTGACCTACACAGGTACCCTCAGTGAGGCTGGCTGTACACAGAGGTAGGAGCCCAAAAGCTAACTGAAGTCACTGTGCCTTTCTCTACACAAGCTGCAGTCACAGGTCTGTGCAGGAGAGCGATCCTGACTTAAGTAACAGAACTGAATTACAATGCTGTCAGCAACCAAGGAAAAACAAGTAACGTGGAGTTAAAGACAAGCAGAACCCATTGCTCAGACACTGCAAAAGTAAACTTCTCAGCTGCACTGAACTGCTCTGGGGAAATGCAACAGTTGGTACATTCTAGCTGAAGGTGAAAGTGAGAGGTTTCATCTTAGCAAATAAAATGCTCCAGTGTGGCAGAAGAAAACAGAGTTTTTTCAGCTGTTTTTCCAACATTCTCCCCTCAGTCAGCTGAGTGCATAAAGCACATAATTATAAAAAAAATTCTTGTCTCTTTTTCCTGACAGTTAAACAGAGACACAAAGCTGTCCTTGGACAAATCACCTTGACAGGTCTCTTTGCAGATTGACCTGCTGAGGAGGACACTGCACCCTTAAAACTGCCAAAACCAACCTGCTTTGAGTACACAAAAGGTCACCATCTGTACCCCTGGGACATTGCTCACTGACAGCCATATATCAGCAACAGAGTCCAAACAGTTAATATTTACAATGATTTGAGCACTTATCACTAGAGATAATCTATTTTTAGAACACCACTCTTTTCCTTAGGTCAGAACTGTTTAATAGTTGGTACTCATCAATAAAAGGTGCCCAGCAAACTGCCTCTACGCACTGCAGAGTGATAATCCTAAGCAAAGCCTGCATCAAAGAGAACCATTAATCAGTCTGAGAGACTTGGTAAGCAGGGACAGTGTCTGTGTAATCATTTACAGCTCATTTAGTTGACAGCCAAGCAGCTGTCCTGTAACATTGCCCTTGTGGACATTTAAATCACAATAGGTTTACTTCTGTACTTTTTCAAAATCTATTGCACATTATATTTCCAACTCTGTTGTCTTCAGGAAGGAAAAGTTTAGCACCACGTTTTTGTCCATCCTGAAGGATCATAATTGACTTGCTAGGAATCCAACTTGAGTTCTTGCACAAAAACTGATATTTTGAAAAAAAAAAACTGACTTTTTTTTTTTTTTTTTTTAAAGTTTTTAGGTAGACATTTATGTAGTAGTGCACTATTTATAACACTCAGTCCATGGACAACTGTCAGAAAATGATGGTAACTGTGACTAAATTATCAGAATACTCTGATTTCACAACTCAACTGAAGAGCCTGAAGCAAAAGTCTTAGATTGTAGAGACAGAAGAAAACAAATAATACGTCACTATCTCAAGGCTAGCTAAATAGAACTTTCTTTTGGAGAGCCTCCTTTGTCATAAGGCTGAATGCACACACTGTCTTCAATGATTTACACTGTTAGCCAAGATGCACATAATTAGGTAATTACCCAGCTGACTTTTAGACATCAGGGTATGACTACAAAAGATACCACCTGCTAGGATTGGAAAAATCTTTTTAAGGCTGTATGTTATTATAGCATAGATCCTTAAACGTAGTAAAGGGATTTAAGTTACTTCTGACAAAGCATCCCCAAGCCTATGTTTGCTAAATATCATCAGTCATTTGTGGTCTGCCACTTTCAGAGGCCTGAAATCTACAGCTTTGCAAATATTTTCATCTAATCTCCTAACGATAGCAAGAACAAGAAAACAGTGCTTCAATGGAACACATTACTCTAAGGAACATCAGCTTATAACTGCAAACCAACAGTTAAGATTGTAACATGGGCACATTGCAGCTACACCTGAGCAGTGAGCATACCTCTCCCCCAGACCTTTGTGTTCTAGATCCAGGTTTTTGTGCAATGTTTTCAGGCAGCTGTGCTGGTTGATTAGCAATTCATATTCTGTGGACTGCCGTTCATGCAATGAAGCAAGGTGTTCATGGTCTTGAAGCAATGATTCATACTCAGCTTTGAGCTGCTCCTTCTGTTTCAGCAGATTTTCATTCTCGTTCTCCTTGGCTGTTTGTTGATTCTGGAGTAAAGCATTCTGGGCCATCAGTGAAGCACTCTGGGAGCTGAGGGTTGAATTTTCTACCTAAAGTTTCTCAAATAAAAAGCAAGTGTTACTTACACCTACTGGTACATGCAATAGACATGTAGTAGCACATTATACCAGCATACAGTTAATCAAGAATACACCCATTGCTTTGTAGACTTAAGACATTTACGGACACTTGGGCATCACTTCAGTATTGCTGGCAGTATGCGCCATACTATGCACACAAATATATAAATATATATATATATAGTATGCACCATGCTAGCAGTGATCAGATATGTACCAAGGGCCTGAAAACACAAACTGGAATATTTGCAATTTAGCTGTATGTCTGACAGTCATATACAAATGCTAATGTTACTCAACATTTGTGTACCAGTAACGAAAACTTAAGTTCACGCAAACTCAATGAAATAAACTGCACCAATGTGTACAGAGGCAGCACTTTAACAAGCCTGATTTCAGTAGGTAGGTGGTGCATAGATTTCACATGTTGCTCACATACTTCAATTGCAAATGAGAACTAAGCAGAGGACCAAAAATTGAAAACATGCAAGTTGAAAAGCTTGAAGAAAAAAAGAAAAATTTACATAATAAAAAGATGAGAGCTAATACAATGCTGTCCTTTAAAATTGTTCTCTTTCTCAAGTTAAATTTATTTTTTTCAAAATTGGAAGTGATATTTAACAATACATGTTTTCTACCAGCAACTTTGATATTTTGTCTTCAGTCTGAAAACTGTGATCAGAACCCACAGCTACAATGCCTTTTGGAGCTGACTTGTGTCCCCTTCCCATTTCTTTCAAGATCTTTGTTTTATAGACATGATATTAACAGAAAAATAGCACATATCTTATTTTAATACAGCTTCTGGAACAACATCTGTATTTTTCTGCATCGTTACTTAATTCTAAAAATTTCTAAGTAACTACATTATTAATAAATATAAATCCAGATAGTAGCTATAGAGACAATTTCCCTCATAGCATGCAGAAATACAGATCTCAATCTAAGCTCCAACTTATGGATCTCATCTCTACATCTTGCACAGAAGTACAAAGTTGTCCTGACCTGGAGTTTGGCTGTTTGCGTCTGCAGGGTAGTATTGTGTTCCTGAAGGAAGACGTTTTGCTTCTGTAGTGTCAGGATCTGATTGTTGAAGGAGACATTCTGAGTTTCCAAGTGTTTCAGCTGTTCTTTAAGCAGCTGCTTCTCAGTATGCAGGGCTGCATTCTGAAAGAGAGATAGGATTGAAGGGGTGACAGGAAGAAGTGAAATGGCTGTTCTGATCATCTGTAGTCCTACCAAAGATGAGAACTAATTAGTGATGAACATTTTGCAATAATGTGCAAAAGCAATCTTTTCCCAGAAATAAATGGAGGACAGATGTTATACCCAGGATTTCCCCCTGCAGAGGCATTATATAAGACATTAAAGTTCCATGTTGCTGTAAGAGATACCCGAGGAATTTGGTAGGCTTATGTGCTCCAGAAAACCCACCAGATTCCTCTACGCTCCCAAGAACCCACTCACAGTAACAAAGAAGTCTGAGGTTTAACAGGAAAAAGAAGGCGGCTTACATTCCTTTCCAATTCAATTGCCCTGTCTTTCAATTTCAGCAGCTCTATGGTAGCTTCTCGGTGTCCCGTGTCCAATTTCTCATTCATTTGGTGGTTGGGAATGAGTTTCTCTGTAGAACACCTCCGTGACTTCTGAGTATGCTGCCCATCCTGCTGAGTCTGCTTAAGTGCATCAAAGTCTTTCTTTACCTGCAAAACCAACAAGAAAGAACCTTCACCACTGATTAAACAGTTGAATTTTGTATTAACAAATACAGGATATGCAGTTCTTCTCTTTCACTGTAGGCACTTTAAGGGATTCAAGTATCATTACCCTCACTTTACAGGTGGAGAAGCTGAGAACCAGACAGGTGGAAGAATCCATGTCTGTTGGCTTCCAGTCAGGTGCCTTTTCACTCAAGTTCCTGTCACCTAACAGCATGCTCTCAGGCGGGAAGTTTAAAATGCACTGTTCCTCAGCCTATGCTTGCATTAAACGAGGCAGAAAAACAACACCAAGGCAACACAAAAAATGTTGTGAAACAGATCTGCAAAGAGTCCTTAACTTAAAAACTTCTGCCATGGACCTCAGTCCAATAATTTGGGACAAGAGACTGGGACAAGAGCAAGCAGTTCAATCCAAAAGCTTTTTGCAAAAAAACTGTGTGAATATGGTGAGGGGAAAGTACAGACAACTTGTTCAGTTTTAAAACATGTGAACGTGCAGAACCACTCTTACCATATTTAGATCATTTTGTAACTGCTGGTTCAAGTTCAGAGAATCTTTCACTTGAGCTTCCAGCATTGCAATCTTTTCCTCTTTCACAGCTAGTGTTGTTTTCAGAGCCGATTCAGTTTTGCTTTCCAGAATCTTGTATTTTCTGAAAGACATGGGAGTAGCTTTCCAATATCTGCCACTCGGAAATAAGACACCATCTATATAGGAGACCTGGTCTTCACCCATTCAAAATCTCATCACACGCTACAACACACATTTGCTTCTTAAGAACTATGACTTCCTCTACTGCTGCAGATCCCTACTGATATATTATAGCTAGGGAAGCTAATTTAGGAAATTTCAAACAATTTTAATAGGGGTTACACCAGCATGGTTCTACAGAAATATCTAATAGCTATATAATTAAAAATTTTGTTCTGTTTTTCATGTTATTACACTACAGAAATTTCTTCTCATGCCTCTTTATTTACATTTTTGACAAGGAGAAAAATCTGTAATAGGCCCTAGAAACTCCTGCAAGGTGAGTTTGCTTCTCTAACCAGGTCTTACCAAGAGGTCCGTACACATGTCTTGTTGGGGTCTCTTTGTTCATGGCTATAGGACTTGCAATCAGGAATAATTTCTTAGGAAACACGTTATGTGTTTATATTAACAGGTGGTTGGATAACGGATTACTCAGAGCCATGACACACACCATCTAATGGACAATTAGACACAATTATTCATACTTGTAAAGAATATCATGAGGAATGTACATAGCGAATCACCAGAATAGCTACTCAGCTGTTCTACAAGAGGATTGTGGTAATATTGGCTGGCATGGACAGAGATAATGGCTCTTCCTTCCTCCCAAGAAAAAGTTTTGCAAAACTTGGGGTACACTGCCAAGCTTGCTAGAGAAAAATATGCTTTATGTCCTGAACAGGTAAGGAAATGGAAAGGAACCAAAGAATGGGAATCAAAATGAAAGGAAAAGGGCTTGAGAAGTCAGCTGAGGAAAAGCCAACAGAGATAAAAAATAATAATAATAATAATAATAATAAAAAAAAAGACTAGAAGAGCTCAGTTTCCTTACGTGTCGTCATTGCCATTGTCATCCTGTAGCAGCAGTTCTTTGCTCAATCCTATCTTCTCCAGTTCCTGGCTCAGTTTGTCCAGCTCACTAGACAACTGTTGACTTTTCAGCTTCTCCAAGACCAAATCCTGTAACAGCACTAAATGATCAGCTGCTTTGCAAAGGATGGTGATAAATATCCAGCACAACAGATTTTTTTTTTTAAAAAAGAATACTAAACATAATCATTGGATAAAATCTTAGTCCCAAGAAGGTCAGTTAAAACTCTTCAGCAGTGCCAGCTGAGTTCAGAATTAAACTGATTGATTTTATTTATAGTTCACTCAACAAATGTGAAGAATGCTTTGTTTGACCTTTGTCTTCCTCACTGCACTGATTTACTACTGCCAGCGCTGGAATCCTGCCTGCCAGCCAAAAGAGAGGATGAGCGCAGACCAGGAGACTCCTGCCCACTGCCAGCAGTAGGGATGCTCAGGAGACTCAGCACCACCAGAGGGAGCTCCTACCTCTCTGAGTCCAGCCAGAAGCTGGGACAGTCCCAGCGTAAATGTTTAAAAACGACAAATAATCTTTGGTGTGCTGCCAAGTTCAAATGTTCCTGATGTTCAAAATTTTCTGAAGACTTTGAAGACTTACATTGCTCATGTTTCAGCTCAAAAGGTTTCTTCAACAAGGCATAGGGAAAGGACAAAAAAATTACTGAAGCAACTCAAGAAATAAAAAAATCCCGAATACAAAACAGAGGCAAGAATAAAACAAAAAAAACCATAATCCTTTGTTAAACACACTATAGGTAGTCAATAGTTCTGTGATATCATAAATTGAGCCACTTATTTAAATAGTAATGGAAAAAATGTTAAGATCAATGTTAGTCTATGGTTTGCAAACAGATTCCTTCAACATCCATGAGCTCTGTCTGCAGAATCTGTAGAAGGTAACTAAGCAAAGGAACAGAAAATATGCTCATGCATGGGCTGCATCACTGGAAGCTTGCAACTGTTTAAGAAGTGAAATATTATAAAGGAGACTTCTCAGAAATGCTATTATTTTATTTACTTTCATTGAAAGTTGGATGAAAACAACTTGTTTCTGATAAACTTTTTGTTCCGAACATTATACTATTGCTTGAAATACTAAATTAAAACTAAATCCCTGAGTAATTGCTTACTGCATTAGGCTTGCTAGACTTATTCACTTCACTAAGCTACTGTAGCATTGACAGTTTTCCTTTGAATGCTCTTTCACAGGAAATCCTGTTTCTGGCAGGATGACAGCAGCTGGAGCACGCAATAACGGAAAGCTGCAATAACCTGATTCAGCTCATAGGCCATTTACAAGAGTGGCAGGCTCTGGCACACACACCATTGGTTTGTCAATGTGCTAACACCAACTGCGTATTTTTAAAAGATGACTACAAGGAAAAGTGTGAATACGGCATGCTGCAGTGGAGCGAGGTGCTGGAAGAGACTGCTGCTGCTTTTTAACAGAACTGCTTAGGACACTTTCGCTCTGCATGGAATCTTTTGGGGAAAAACACTGTAAGAAGACAAAGCAAAGCTCAGCTGCTACTAAAAGGGTCAGGTTGGTCACCTGGGATGGTTCTTGTCCCAGATAAGTCTGTTTTAGAAAGGGGATGTTAATGTGTCCTCAACAAATGCTCTCATTTCTAAGGTTAAGACCTCCCCTATTGGAGCTCTCACATAAGCAAACAATTTTGTAGTCACAGAACTAGAGGAAGCACTAAAGTCTTGGGTTAAAGCTACTATGTGTTAAAACTCTATTCTGGAAGAAGACATCATTTGGAGACACTATGTGGACACAAAGTTTTTGGAAGTTTGCATCCTCTGAGTCAACACTATCCAACGATACCCAGTAAGGCTGTGAAGATCTCAACTCATGGATCAAAGTCAGAGGACAGATGGCAGCTTCCTTTGCTACTTCACAGAGCTGAAATAAAAGAAGTGCTGTACTGAAACCAGGAGTATTATTTTGCTTACCTCTCTCAGTGTAGCTAGTGTTCTTTTATCAATTGTAACTTGCTTTATGAGATCTTTATTGTCCTTTTCAAATTCTTTCAGCTTATTAGATGAATCTCTGAATCGAGCGATTTCCTTTTCTAGTGTCTTGTTTTCTTTCTCAGCAACTGCCAACTTTACTGTACTGTCATCCAAAATAGCATCTTTTAGCTCCACTTGCTGCCAAAGCCGTTTTGTTTCCTTCTCCAGCACCTTTTTGTCCTTCTCAAGCTGAGATATTTCTTGTTCTAAGGCTTTGTTCTCCTTTTCTAACCTCTCTAGCCTTTTTGCAGAAATCTTCAGCTCCTCAAGGTTTCTCTGAAGGACCTGATTTTCACTCTCCGTTGCCTGCACTTCTTTTTCTAGCTCCTGGATCTTTTTGTTGCTGTTCTCCAGCATTTGCTGAAGTCTCTGGTTTTCAGAGTTGATACTCTGATAGCTTAGCTCCAGCCTCTCTGACTTCTTGCTCAGCGCTTTTAACATTTCTACATTCTTCCTTAAGTCTTCTTTTTCTCTCTCCAAATCTTTATTTTCTGCTTCTATTTGTGCCATTTTTGTGCTGGTAAATCTCATGGTCTCCACAACTCTCCTAAGCTCCAGATTTTCTTCATCCAATTGCTTGTTGTCCCTTTCCAGGTCCCCAAGCCGGATGGAAATATTCTGCAATGTGTCCAGGGATTTTCTTAGTTTCCTATTTTCCACTTCCAGATCCCCATTTTCCTGCTCAAGAACTTCAACTTTTTCTGTCACTATTTTCATAGCTGCTGCCTTCTTTGTGAGCTGTTCATTCTCCCTCTCCAGCCGATGGAGCTCTTTTTCCATTTCTTCCACTCTTTCCACTTTTTCTTTAACTTGGTCAAAATCCTTTTGCAACTGTTTCTTCTCAAATTCCAGCTTGTTCAGTTTGGAACTAGTTTCTGTTACTGTTTCATGAAGGATCTTGTTCTCTTTTTCAATATCTTTCATTCTTGCCTCACTGCTCACTTGAGATCTTTGTCTCAGGGATAAGACCACTTGATTAAGATGATCATTTTCTTGTTTAAGGTCCTTTATCTACATAAACAAAAAAAAAATGTCATGCAAATGCTACTCCTTTGCTTTAAGACGTACTATAATTTAGTCCTAATGTAGCCAGCTGATTGTTAATAAAAACATTCATTTAACACAAGAAAGTTTCTCAAATAAACCAACAACTCAAACTAATGAAAAAAATTGTTACCTCTGGTACCACGATACTTTCATGAATCAAAAAAAGGTGTTGTATTCTTCCTACCAAGTCTAAGCAGGGAGATAAAGGGGACAGGTAGCCTTCAGAGAACACCTTGGAGAGGATGCTTTGTTATGAATCATTCTTAATAAAGGTTATCTTTCTGTGTAGGTTTACACTCCTGTCCTTGTGATCTGAAGACCCACATTTTCCCTGGTAAGACTTCAGAAATTCTAAAAGGTTTGAAAATCTGTAGCAGTTGTATATCTCATTAAGGATACACTTTCTGTAAAAGCAGTACATTTACCTCACTGGTCAAATTCCAGCTAAAGAAATTGTAATTTAGATTGCAATTTGCAATTGATTCTTATGAAATGAAACAGGACTTGGGCCCGAAAAACCAAAATCTGCCCTCTTTTGGTGGCTGAGAATACTGCTGTTCTTACTTCCTCTTCTACCTGAGAATCATTCATTAGTTGTTATCATAAAGAGTCCATACGGGATCTAACTGAAATGCACAAGTTTGGTGGTGAAGTGCAAATTTCCCCCAGGTAAAAGTCTGTGTAAGACTCCTTCAAGAAGAAAAGGCCTACATAAATATGACGTTTTGTTACTTAACCTTCATCCCACAAGTCTTGGAGTAAATTCCAATACAAAACTATACATTCCAGCTTTCAATGATCTACCTATGTATGTTTTTGATTAGTCTACTTAATACAGATGACATTTTGCATGAACCTGTAATAGAATGGTTTCAAGGCATTGCACGTGAACTGCAGCACAGCATTAAAAGCTGAAGGGCATTTAAAATATCAATCAAGAAGATGTAAATGCTTTCACAGCATCTTTTTAAAATAGACTAAGGGATCTAATAAAACAAATAAATAAATAAATCAGGACATCCAGCTGGCAGAAGACCAATCTTCTGCAACAGAATGGGGTTTTATCTGCATATGCTCAAACTAGTCAGGGTCCATTTAGTAAGCTTCAGGGCTTTTTTCCCCCAGAGAGGGGAGATCTGTTACTAAAACAGCCTGAAGATGCCCTTATGGCAACAGGAGAAGCAGTAGCTACAAAAACACATGGGCTTTTTTGCTTAAAGATAACTTTTGCCTACATTTGAAGAAGTTAAACCTGCATGTAATAGCTCTCAAATTGCCCTGTGTCCCTGAGAGAACCAAATGCTCTAAATGGCATCAGTAAATTCCCACTACTGAGCATATGCTTTTAGATTACATTCATAAAGTTTGCACCTGTCTGTCTTTGTCGGCTTTTAGAGTCTCCATAACAACTTGTAGCTGTTCTTTCTCTTTTATCAGCTCCTCACTCAATGTCTCCAGATCTTGATTACTTTGCTTCTCTTTTTCAATTTGATTTTGCAACTTCTCAATCTGTGTGGAGAGAACACATCAAAACTCATCAGCCACAACTTGATACAATGACAGTTCACACTTTGAAGTATTTTGAAGAACCAAGTGGAATGAGATGAGGTCTACAGCTGAGCAATATAATACTTCTCCTTCAGCAGCTTGCCAGTCTTGAGGAGGAAAGAGACCGTTGAATTTTCTCACAGAACTTATTAGGATAAGGTACAGCAGTGAGAAATGACTCATCTCCTTCAGTGTCTTGTTTTGCTCCTGTCAGTGGCTACAGTTTCTGGTGCTCACCTTTCTGAGGGACTTGCCTCTTACTAGCCTCTCCATCACTGATGGCCTTACTCAATCAGTGGCTGCTGAGAAGGTTCTTAAAACAATTCAGCAAGCAACAGTATTTAAAAAATTAGGAACAGAGGAAAAGCACTGGTTTCCAAGTCTATCTTCCCTCTCCCTGTGGTTTGTTGGTCTTCTGTTTTCCCAGCAGGTGACTATACTGCATTTCAATGATTTGTGAATAATAGCCCCCCCCTTTTGAAAGCTGTACTAATCACAAACTGAGCACTGTAAAGCAGTAGCTTTTTAGAAGTAAAAGATTCAGAGAGCTAAGCTCCCCAGTCATTCTTGTAAACTACTGTGAAAACCTACAGCTCTGCACAAGTATCAGCTTATTTTTTTTGTGTTGGTATTATGAACTTTGCCAACTGTGAAAACATCAATGAAAAGGGTATTAACAATAATTCTTAAAAGTGGGAAATAGCTAGAGGCTGGGCTCTGCCTATATCAACATGTGTCTCATTACAGGAAGTGTTTAAACAAGCAGGGGCTGCCCAGATTGGAGATAAGAAGGGCTTAACATTTAGAAATGTGACCATGTTAAGGACCATTGGTCTCAAAGGAGCTGTTCAGAGAAGGCTGGAACAAAGCTCAGTAACTCAGCAATAGCTAGTCTTCATTTGCCCCTTCCAGAACACTGGAAGCAAGTGAGAAATTACTGTTTACAACTTGTTTCAGTTCAAGAAGTTCAGAATGCAGGGAGAACAGATATTTGGACTACTGTCCTGAGAGGACAGTTTTCTATTATCAGTTTGTCTCAAAACATTGCATGAAAGGGAAAAATAAAATAATGTAGAGGACTTCTCCTTTGTAACACCTCCTCTTGTGCTATCTAAATTATCCCGTTGTGGCTACATGACCTTTCCAAGCATAGATCAGTAGACAGCCAAACATACTCTGGTAACAATTCTTGATAACTCTCACGCAACGGATGAAATCTGATTCCAGTGAAATGACTTTACTAGGGATATTCACAATAAGATTTTTTGATCCTTATTCAAATCACACAAAATTAAAACACTTCTCTCTCTCTTGCTCTTTATGTGCGCCTTTAACAGTCCTTCAGAACTGCTGCCCTCTCCTCTGCCTACTGCAGTAACCACTCTGTAATTAACCATATAGACTTTCCCTGTGCACAGTCATATCCTCTAATTAAGAGGATAAATATGTGAGAGAAATACAGAAGTATATTTGAGGAAGAGAAGATTTTAAAAAAATCAAATGCAAACACCTCAAGTCAGGATTATTTTATATATCAAGTATCAGGTGTCTGTACACTGGGACACAACTGTATGTCTCCCACAGACTACAAATACTACCATGTTTTTTCCCAAAGCTTCCTGAATGGGAGATGTGAAGCTAGCCATCAACTTGAGCAGCCTGTGGTATTCAGTCAGCACTTACAGAATTAAGTCAACTCCCATCATACTCTGTCTCTCTGACAGCTCAATTTATACCCTTCCACACATCCCAGCTGCTCTTGACAGCAGTATTTTTAACTGCTGTTTTCTCTCATTGGTCTGATGTGTACAGCGGCCCCTTCACACCACACAGGCATTCCCCACTACTGGTTGTTATCTTATTTAACTGCCAGACTTGTAGGTGACCCTACCATGTCAACGCATTCATCATTGCTGAAAACATCAGAATAATGCTGGAATCACAGCTGCTGGCACCAATATAGTGCCATAACTGGAGGTGCCCACAGGAATTTGCCTGTGGCAAAGCCAAAGGTTGGCCACAGTTGTTCAAATGACTTAAATTGCTGCACACCGCAGGTATCTGCTGAGTGTTTTATATGTCTTGATCTCAAATTTTAAGCATGTAAATTAGAGCTGGAGTGAATTACTCATATACAACAGGCCATAAATGGGTACGTGGAAGGAGGAATACAGACAGAAAATATGAGATATTTTTTTTACAGTTTCCTTTGCATGCAGAAGAAAGGCAAGAAGCAGAACTGGTCTCTCAACTTGGCAGCAAAAGAATCTCTGCAGGAGGTGGAGTGATCCAGTGAACGATCCCTGTTCTCCTTGGCAGAAATGTTGGCACTAATAGTTACAGTCTAGTAACCTATGACCAGCATTTCCTACCAAAACTTTCCTCCCTTGTCCTTTAAAGCATTCACTTACCCAATAGGCAGGCCAGCGAGGACTGGACTCCTTGTATTAACGTTGCACATATAGGTTATAGCAGTAATGAGAAAGCGAGAAATGGGTTTTATACTCTGGGTGATTTAACAAAAGGTAGGAACGTGAGAAAAAATGGACAAGGAAATTTTTTATACTCAAACTAGAAAGCATCCTCTTTCCCCACTGGCATTTGGCTCAACTCAGAGTTCAGAACAGTCAGACAGAAATGGAGCTAGAAAGCTGGAGATGAAGTGAGCACTGTGTTTCACAAAGACCGTGGCCGAGGTTGCATTTGAACTAAATGCAATAACGGTTAATAATACAGTATAACACAGATAAATACATTTAAAAAGTGATGGCGCGTTTGTTACCAGTGATTAAAAGAAACCAGATCTTTGCAGAGAGGAAGATACTACAGAATATCTAAGAGCCAATAGGACAAGGAGAAAGGATTGATCCAAGACAGATGACTTCTTTAAAAATATACTGAGCTGACTTCACTTGTGTGTTTTATTTGACTTTCATGGAAATATTAAAACTTTCAAATGAACAAGAAATTTCAACATGGCCATGGCAGTCTCACCCGGTAAAGTGAGTACTACTGACTGCCAGAGGAAGTAAAAAAGGGACAAAATCAACAGTACAATCCAATTGGCAAATGAGCACAGAAAGACTGCTTTTATGAAACAGGAACAGTCACTTTTGCTCACAATGATGTACTTAAGTACGCAGTAAAGTAGAAGGCAATAGAATATTATCAATGTTAGAACAAGACTAACTAGAAGGGCCCAGAAACATGCCAAGTCTTATGCAGAATATGGGTGAATTCCCTGCAATCCCTCATCATTCAGGAATGCTGTAAAGCTCTGCACACACTGTGTTCAAAAACTGAAGAGCTCTGTTTGTTCCTGTGAGCAAGGATTACCTTTTTGCTAAGCTGTTGATTTTCCTTTTCCAGTTCCACAAACTTTAGGCTGCTCTCTCTGGAGGTCAAGGAGGCATCTCTCAGCTCTTGGATTGTGTTCTGCAAGCTCTGATTATCCTTCTCTAGCTTCAGTATACGACTTGAAGCACATTCATTCAATTCGAACACAAAGGACTTCCTAGCTGTTGAAACATGAGAATTAGAAGGTAGCACTAATCAACTGACAAATATCTTCCTTTCTAGGTCCTTAACATTCACTTTTATGAAGACAATCGCAGTCAGATCCTTATCATTTCAGCTTGACTGTCAAACAAACACTTTAATATAGAATCCATTTCTATTTAATATAGAACCCATTTCTACAGATGGTAATTAAAAACTTCAATATTTAGGGAGTATCTGAACAGATAACCATTTTCAAAGCAACTTACTTTCTTAACTCTCTTAACATCACTCCAACTGTGTTAGCAGTAAATTTTATGTTAATAGCAAAATATACTTGGATATGCTTTTATACTTCCATCAGAGGAAATAAATTGAGGCAGAAAGCATTTGTGAAAGCACCATGATGCTCGCCCAAAAGCTAATGAAAGCTCAGGTCAGGAAAGATCATATTTAGTCATGGAAAAAACTCTTAGAAAAGTGAGTTCAAAGCTCACCTTCACAGAAACTTTTCAATAATATGATGAATCAGGGAGAATACTTTACTACTGGGTACACAAGCACAGGACAGCTATCAGAACATTGATCAGAGAATTCTCTGAAGTTGAAATCTTTAACAAATTTTTTGCAAGTTTTACAGCAGAGATGTTACTTTACTCTAAATGTTTAAAGATCACTACCTCTTTGCCTTAACTCTCAGCACCAAAACACGCATCGTTCTGTTCATTTCTCTACTAAGCACCTGAATAATTAAAAAAGTAATACTCTGTTCCACAAGGAATAATTGTTACCCTCAAAATCACATTTAATATGAAATCGACTTTAACAAGTCAAGTCTCAGAAAATTAGTAATTCCTGCTAAAGTATCAGCACTGTTACATAAAGCACACTGAGTGCTTCAGAACTGGCAAGTTTCTGAGAATGTTGAAATTCCATTTGTGCCTTTTATGGAGCATCACCTGGTGCTTAATTCAGTTCAATGTTGTGTTGAAGCAAAACCCATTTAACCGATTTTCCCATGCTTATTCTTTAAACGATTTTGAATAAAATCGTCCAAACTAGTAGGTAAAATCTTCAGCTTTCTGCTACCCTTGCAGACTCAATCTGAAATCCAAGAACAGGTCTTCCAGAAGAGCTCTGCAGACTGCCCTGATCTGTACAAGCCAGCTGTGTTCAGGATAGCACCATGCACTGAAGTGGAATTTCTTAAACAGAATCATTGTAAAAATGCAACAGCACTTCTGTGAAAAAATTTTAAGTTCCAAAGTTTAGGGATTTTATTTATTTATTTATTTTGCTTATTTTTGCTTTGCTTTCAAATCAGTCTTTCTTCAGTTATTTTTTCGTACTGGACACAAAAGGTTACTGATTACTAATGTTTGCAGCTCTGCTTACTCTCCTTTTCTTCCATTAGCAGGAAAAGCTCTGGAGCTCCACTGCTAGAAAAGCTAAAGAACAAAACTAGCATTCTTCCAAATCAAGGAGGTGGCAAAAGCTGCTATTTGAAACAAGCCAGAAAATCAGGTAGTTTTACATTTTCCCAAAATAGTGTTCAACTAAATTTGTAAGTTTTGAGGCAAATGCTTTTTCCTCACTATTTCAGTAAACAATATCCTTGATTACAAATAAGGAAGAATAGAGTGCAATCCATTTTTCAGGCTAAGGTAAACCTGCTTTACATGATTATTTATTTAAAGTAACAATTAGACACTAATCACAGTAAAGAGAACTCAGATTCATTTTACAAAACAAAACTATTCTTTTAAATAGCTCTACCGAAAACAGAATGCCTGCTTACTCAAATTTCTGCCTTTGTCTTCAGTTAAACTGTTGCTGGCACACTAAGACAAATATGCAAGACTTAGCAAAATCAGGTGAGTAATCAATAAAATCTGCACACTGAACTGCATGAAATATCCATTATTTCCCAAGTTCTCTTTAACATTGTTGTTTAGTCTGGTATTCTAAACAGAATGAATGATAGACACAGAAAACAATGATAAAACCTGACTAGTGAAGGGAGCATTAGTTATGTTTGTGATAGTTATGGAAATCAAATCAACCATTCAAAAAAAAAAAGATCAGCCAGTTATTCTACCCATACACATTTTTCAGTACCTAGTAAAAATAAATGACTTCAGCATACACTACTTCCTGGGATTTAAAGACTAGCTAATTGTCTGCACTAATTGTACTAAAGAATGCTAAAGATCACAGACTCCTCCCAGCCATTCAGTTAGAAATATCCCATATTCAGTGTGACATTTCTGCTGTGTCACTTACAAAGCTTTCTTTCTAAAATATTTTAGCATTTGACTTAAAGTCACTCTTCCGATGGCAACCAAAATAAAGGGAGAACATTTTAACCTTTTCATAAGAAAGAAACTAGAAGGAACGTATTTTAGAAGTTCCTAGGAAATTAAGTTCAAAGTCAGATGGCTCAGCAAGGGAAATTCTCCAAATGAACTACCCAAGCTTGGACTCTTTTGTTCCTTTTGCAGTCAAGTGATCTCTGCACTCTTTCAGAGACTACAAACAGAAGTACAACATCTGCTATCCCAACTGGTACTCACTATCTGCAAGATCTGTGCTTTTGGACAGTTGTTCAAGCTCCCAGCCTAGGTGTGCAGATTCATTCATGCTCTGCTTCTGTGCAATCTCCAAGACCATATTCTCCTCCAGAAGCTCTTCAATTCTCTTCTTGTCTGTGTCCCGATCCTGTGCAAGACGCGTGAATGAAAAAAATGTATGCAAGCTTATCTAAGATTGTTCTGTCAGCTGAAATGCTAAACGGAGCAATATGCACTGAGGGTAGAAGAGCCTCATTAAAGTGTGAGCCTTTACATGAAAATACATGTACAGTTTTAAATATTTGCTGTAGTCCTGGTTATAGTCAAGTCCATGATGTACTGGGAGTGAGGGTGACTGGACGGAGAACATGCTGGGTGATGACAGGGCCAGTACAAGCCAGGACTGGTAAAGCTGCCTGGTTTCCAGGTGTCTCCTGAGCTAAGCTCTTCAAAAACATGTAGCATCATGCATTGACACTCTGGAGACACTGCAAATATAACCCTGAAATCTAGCAAGCTTCCTCAACTCATGTCAAATTTGGATCCAGTCATATGGATCAGCAAGTAGATGTCTGCCTCGCAATTTCATGGTCTCAATTATCCAGAAAATCAATCCAGAGAATGAGGCTACCATTGCTTCTGGTAATTACTTCGGTCATTTACATTTGTGGGAGCTGAAGCAGTACCTCAGAGGGTCCCAAATTTTGAGAAAGCATTACCCAAAAATTCATCAAGTCACCCAGTAAAGCAGCATGCGAAATAACGATACTTCAGAAATGCTGAAGCATCATGTTATCCTTTATTTGTAAGTCATTAAATACAACTCCATACAGCACTCTCAACATTTTTGTTCTCGATGTATCCTGTTTTTATAGAGCTAAACCCACAAGAATTCTAAACATAGTGGCAAGAGGAGGACTGTTCAGTAAAATACAAGATGAAAGAGCATTTATTATTACTACTGGGATTATAAAATCCAGTGTTTCCTTTTATTTGTAGACAATTTGCCATGTCTTAGCTCTCCTTGTCTGTGAAACAATAAGTCACATCTCTGATTTATGTAATACTGAATTTTGGAATTCTGTCTTTTTACAGCAGTGACGGATTCTTAAAGTCACTAATAGCTGTCGGTTTTGTTTCTAACAAAAATGGCAACTTATTACAGTAGAGTTTGTTTCCTATATCTAAGGGATTTCTATTCAGCTGATAGATATTAACATTCTCATCGTTGGTATGCATGAAAGCAATCTATATTTTAAAATAATAAAACTTTATACCTCCTTGTATAAATTTAAATTTGTCAAACTGTCTCATACAGTAGTACTGGCAATATTTAAACTGTTAATGTATACATGTAACGCATGTATACAACATTCAAACTGAAGACATCTTTAAAAGCACTGTTGATTTACCTACCCATCTCCATGGGTTAGGGTGACATCAATTTATGTGATACAGCAAAAAAACAGAATGTAGAAAAAATGGCATAATGAGAAAGAGAGGACATACCAGCTCTACATCATGAAGTTTGGATTTCAACTGCAAATTCTCCTTCTCTAATTCATGCAACTTATCAACACGAGCTCTCGCCATTGTTAGCTGTTCTTCTAGCATGGCCTTTGTCTCAATTAATATGATGTTGTCTTCTCTTAACTCCTAGAAAGGACAAAATAATGTTGTTAATCTCGTTACATAAAGTGACTTTTTAAAGATCAGGCGACTTTCATAAACTGACATCGTGAAATACAAGATTAAAAAAAAAAGACAATCTGATATTTAATGGGAGATAATTTCATGTTTAATTATCTTCGATTCACTAATGAAAGTAAATTCAACAATTTCCTTATTGTTTTCTCCTGAATTTCAGACGTTTAATGGAGTTCCTTTATACAGGGCTAGACCAAAAAGACTGAAGACACAAAAGAACTGTTCAGTTCCAATTCCACTGCCCTAATGCCATTTCCTGCAGTCCCTGACTCAGTCTCCTCAGTTATAAAACATATAATACTTACTTTAAAGAGATGTTCTAGTGTATTCATAGCGTTTTGGGGAGCACTGTCCATCAATATCACTGTTTCCATTATCTGTTTCACTACACTTACATGTAAACGTCTGACAAAATTTCTCTCATGAACATGAATTAATTTTAATTCAGTTAAACAAAAGGAATTGTTTTACTCAACATTCCCCCACCCTCACAAATAAACACAAGCATTAACTGCACGAGTCATTTCATTTATCCACTAAAGCTTTCGGATACGTTCTCACTGAGTAAAAATTTAACTTACTCTGCTGCAGCCATAGCATTGGAAATAAGTTATTTACACAGCACTCCTAGAAAAGCAAAAAACGAAGCTCTGTGCATTCAAGTGTCTTATCTCCAGAAATATGCAATGTACGAAGCATAAAAACTGGCCATGTATTCTTGTTTATCTTTTAAACGTGTTATTTCAAGTTATAATATCTTACTGCAAGCTTTTTTGATATTCAGATAAGCCTTCAGTCACAGATACATGCTTCTATGGAAGGAACAGATCAGCATTTAAAAGCTTAAATGGATACAGGAAGGATTTTTGCCCAGAAGAGTTACAAAGGGGTAAGAGGCAGAAATTTTTTTTCTGCCTATTGTTCTCTTTCTCCACTCCCTTCCTTTGCTCCAACTAAACATGCAAGAAGAGAAAATGTGCATGCAGGAGAGATGAAATGATTATGGCTTGAGAAGATCATTCCTGGACAAGTCTTCAAAATGTGAAGTCCGCTGACATCAGTGTTTATGTCTGCCCTCTCAGACCACAAACATCCAAACCAAGTAGATTCCTGAAAGATCATCAGGCATGAGCAAATGGCTTTCACTTGCTTAACCAGCACCTCCCTTCTCATTTTTGGGGGGTAGAATCAGCCTTCAAAAGCCTTATGTGGCTCAGCAATTTACAATAAAGAAAAAAGATACTTGCAAAGCACAAGTTAAGAAGATCTAATGGCAGCCACGCCCCTTGTCTTCTGATACTACAGGGAATCATGATTTCAGAGCCTTATATAGCAACCCTTGTTGTTTGCTGCATCTTGACTGTAGATGGCACAGTATGGAAGTCTACCTTATGCACACCATACTGCCCTTGATCTCTCCTTGGGTCAGCTACCAGCTTGCAGAGTATGACAGGAATAATTTCCCCACTACAGCAGCATTAGAAAGGACAAGTCTGTTAGTGCTTGTGAAGTGGTTCAACTAGCGCAATTAAAATGTCTGAGTATGCAAGTAACTAAAATAATAATAATACTGAAACACTAATTGTATAGAAACAGCATTTTGGGCCAAGTCTGATCTAACCAGGTCACTTCAGAGTGGGCAAACTAAAAAGGCTGACACTTGACAGACCAGAGGAAGTACACAATACAAAATGCGCTGAGTGTTATTCAAGCTGCCAGAACGCCCGTAATGGAACAGCAACACGACCAGTTTGCTAGATCGTCACCCTCAATCTGGACCACAGCCCTAAGAAGGAAGGCTGTGCCTGACCTCAAAAACACAGCCTCAGATCTATGCCCAAAACTGCCTACCAAGCAGGAACTAGTTATTTTAGTCTCATGGAGAGTCAAGCTATGTGCCAAGTACACACACATATCCAGGCTCTGTACAAACCACACAGCACTGCAAGCTGCAATATATGGAAGACTGGAAGACTTTTCACTGAGCGCCCAGGAGGGGTGGACATGTCAGTTCAAAGGAGTTCTGATGAAATCTTAAATTAATAACGTGGTGGAAATGCCTGCTATGGTGAGGTCAACATTGCTAGCTGGTATACCCATGATCTTAGGTTGTCTTAACATTGAGAAGTCCATATAATTTAAATAATTACTCCATGGGAACTTTGTAGAGTTGCATTTCAAAGCCTGGAAGGTAGAACTGCTCTAACTACAACATGCCAGCACTAACATCTCAGAAATCACTGCAGAACATAGTTAACCTTAAAACGCATCCAGCTACAAATCAATCTTGTTGGTCAGAAAATCAGCGGGTGGTCATGGTGTGGTAAGGGTTCCACCAGAGCTAAGGGTTTTTTGTAGCTATGAGTCTTTAAAAGCTCAGCTTTTAAACTGAGCTTATTTTTAAGTCAGCAGCAATAATAACTGGCTGTGGGTTTGGTTTCGAAAATATACTGAATTCAAGAAATTCAAAACGATGTTACTTTATATTCCTTTCAGCTTAAATTATGATGGCTTAATACATAACATACATAATTCCGCTTTCGCAACTGTATTTCTGAAATAAACAGTGTATTGTGTTCTGGTGCTGTATCACTGTGCTTTGAAATAGCTTTAAGAATGGCACTGTGTACTCGTATGGTTACAATTAAGGCTGGGAGTAAGCGGTTGCACAATCAGGGTGTGTTGCTACTGAAAGACATTTTCAGAAACTAAAGTAGCAATCAGATTGTTTAAATCTGAAACTAGAGAATTTGCACTCACATCCAGACCTCGTTACTAAACAGAGTTCAAACCCGTCTTTTCTAGCAGTTCAGAGACTGCCCCTACTGAGCCATGATACAGTTAAAATCTTGTGACAATCAAACATTATTTGGTCAGCTATTGGTCAGCTATATGAAAATATACTAGGTGCCCCCTCCCCCTTTTTTTTTTAAAAAAAAAAAAAAAAAAAAAGAAAGTGTTCACAGAAACGTCTCCCATCATCCTGTGTGGCAACGTGACTGTAGCAAGAAGAAAGAAGAATGGGCAAGGCAGACTCCCTGGCCTCTGAAAATAATCTCATCTCCTGGAGCAGCACCAGGTTCAATGGAAAGGAATGCTGAGGGAAAGCTTTATGCTGAAGAGAAGTACCTCCTTGGAGGAAGCCCTGCGTTAGGCCCACTCCTCCACATGCACAGTTACGACCTCATTAAGCCACCCCAGCAGGAAGGTGTCTGGAGCACATTTTTCTCCATGTTACTTGGAAGATGGTCAAATTAAAATGTCTTTTCAGAATACCTTTGTCAAGAAATACAGGGGAGGAAGACAATGCACATGTTTACATGTGTTAGGTTCACATATAGAAAGGCGGACTTGCTTCTTTTGCACTCCTGCAGTAGCTCCTTATATCTCTCCCTGCTGCCACAGCTGATTTGTATCACATGCTTTCTGAAAGTACTTAGAAGCTTGCTCACAATTAACAACCTAAACCTCATCACAGTATCATACACAGAGCACTTTCCATATTCTTTGCACAAACTACCAAATGTGTACATGAACAAGAGGAAGGAAAAGATTTTCAAATGCCCATTCAACAGCTTTCTGCACTGGCACACAAAGCTAAAAACACTTTTATCTCACTTACTGAACTGGCATTACTTATTAACAACCTCGAGAAGACCCAATGAGCCATAAGGTATCATATTACCATAGAAAAGTGGCTTGTACTGCACTTTATGCACCTACTTATAGTTGAGCATCTGTGAAATTAGTTCATGTCTTAAAACTTTGAGCTTAGGAAGCCAAGCGCACTAGTAAATGCCACGAGATCAATCTGCACCGTACAGCCTAGTGGTTAAAAACACCTGCACAAATCTTACAACAAAGAATGGTGAGCCTAACAATGTTGAGAAAGTGGGAGGAATTTGAGCAGACACTGAACTCAACTCCAACCTTCAGTCTTTCTTTTGGATAGGTGCAGGACTTGAGACACTAACAGAAAACTCCATGGAGGACCAAGGAGAGTTGGATACTGGCAACTGTGCGCAGCCTTTGTGTTACTGCGTGACCATAAAAAAGACAGAATAGTGCCCTGTGGAATCCCTTGAATGTATTAGCATGAAACCAGTGGAGTTTGCCTGATGTTGCCACCATACAAGTCCACCAGTTGATGGCTGTGCCAAGACTTGATCTGTGATGGGAGAGGGAGTGGTGAGAATGTGAAACATTCTGGCTATTCTAGACCAAAGAACAGCCTGAAGACAGCTGTGCAATCCTGCCACATATTAAAAGAGCTCAGCCTCTACGGCAGCAACAACTTTTGCCATAGGCCACATGGTGTCCCAGACTTACAAAAGTGCCATATTGATGAGAAATACTCTTTGTCCCATCCACTACTGTCCCTCAGGGAGGTATCTTTGGAGAGCCAACACTTACCTCCAGCATTCAATACCTTCATCAAAAACTAGCAGGATAGAAAAGGGAGTGGGGAAAGTTTAAACAAAATTGGAACTGAAGCAGAAGTCTCTTTGCTGAATGACAGCAAGATTATGAAGCAGACTGCAAAACAGAAGACTGCTGCCTCCAGGACAAGCAAGGAGGCTGAGAATTCCAGGAAAGAAATAGCTACAAGACTAAAAACTGTCCTCTCCTAAGCTCCAGCTAAAGTCTCTGAGCAGGAGGTAGAAGCTAAGCAACTCCAGCACACAGTCAAAAGGGAAATATCAGGATGCCACACTGGTAGCTTGTGAGAAAGGTTAATGCATGAATGGATTTGCCAGTATGAGTGAGCAAGACAGGGAGAGGCAGAGTTTCATACCCTCTAATGTAAACTGGAAATAGGAATCCTGAGAGAGGAGGCTGGCTTTTGTTGGCTATTACTACGTTTAATAACCAGTCATCTTTGTGAATCTGTTCATAAGAAATAGCAGCTAGCTGACACCTTTGGTTAGACAGAAAAAAACTGCCTACGAAGCAGGGTTTATAGAGCCAAGATAACTCATGTTCCCAGCCTGGCAAATGTGAGCTTCAACATCACTCTTGTATCTCAGACTTGGGATTTTATCTAACTATAGCGAGGCGGTCAATTACAGAACCTCAATGTGTTTAGCAAGTCTAGAATTTATTTAACTTTGGGTAACACGTTACATACGTGAATTACTGAGAGTTTAGGTGAGAAAGGCTCAGATCACTGAAAGGAAAGAAAATAAGAGCAATCTGACCTAAATTTAAGGTCCGCCATGCTGTGAACAGTTTGTCTAGATGACCTCCAAGGTCCCTCCCAATCTAAATTATTTAGGAATTGCAGGATGAGTATAGCTGCAGGTTACTAAGATGAATAACTGTCATTACTATTGGAGCAAAGGTATACATTTCTCACTGACATACCCTAACCAAGGCACTAGGGAAGATTCAAATTTTCTCTGCTATTACAAGCAACAGTTGCAAAAAGAGATGCCCAGAATTTATCATCTGATGTCATGCTTAGAAATGCCCTGCCACTTGAACAACAACTGCAGCTGCTACAAACCCCTTAGGAAAAACACCCAGACATTCATTTAACTAATTTATGTATGACATTTAAGATGTTGGTCAGGTGATCAACTCTGGAACACAGACATTTTACGTAAATTTTCAGGGCTAATCTGAAGGTCTGGATCATCTACAAGCAGCATCCAGGAAAAGGTCTGTCCTCTTTAGGCATATAATGCAGGATAAGCAGGCTTTATCAAAACTGATGTGTATTTGTTTCTTGTGTGCACCAAGTCTTTCTTGCCTCTGAAAGAAGTTTTTGAAAGAAGTTTTGATGTTGCTAAGTCAACAGCTATGACATATGTTACAGAATTTCTACTCACTCTCAGGTTTTGCTACAGTCAGCTCAATGACAAATGACGCACGAACTGGGAACACAACAAAAGCCAAACATCAAGGATTACTCAGCAAATCTTTATCTTCACTTTCACTTGCCTCCATGCGAGCTTTGTAAAAATCCACATCATGAAGTTTCTCTTTGCACCGGACAAGTTCCATCTCAAGTCTCTCCACACGGTTTGCCTTTTCTCTCAGGGAGTCCAGCTCATCTCTATATGCTCGGGCAGAGCGAGCATCTGAGGCCAGGTGAATATTCTGAGAGATATGAGGGATAAGCAGGGAGAAAAATCTAAGTTAAAAACATATTGAAAGCATGTTCTTTAAGCTTTTCTGTTTCTTAAGAGTAGACAAACAACATTCTCCTGGTTCAGGAGTAAGAGGATTCTCCTACTAACCAGCAAATTTTCTACAAGATTGAGAGGCACTTCAGCCTGTCAGGACTCACATTTCCAATGCCTGATGCTGCATAAGCTTCAGGCATTACTGGGCCATTTGCAAGCATTACTGGACTATTTGCGAGCTAAACAGATGAGCCTGCTCTCACCAGTTGAGTGGAAAGTATAGCATTGCTACGCCATAGTCATTACTATCAAATAGCTTGCTGAAGTAACTTGAATCCTTCATTAAAAATACACAGAACAGCATTTTTTAGCTTTACAATGAAACAGGTATTTTTAAAGAGGAAAGCCTATCACAGTGAAATAAGCCCACCTTACCTCTTGTTTTATTCTTTGCAGCTCTAGGGTGAGCTGCTCAACTTCATGTTTACAATCAACAAGCTGCTCAGACTTCTCTTCCCTGAAAAAGTTTAGAAAAAACTTAGTAAGAATTTTTTTATTTTTATTTTTTCCTGAAGCAATATTGATTATATGGATCACACTGAGAAACCAGAAAGGCAAACAGAAGTCTCTGAGCATATTCTGGAACATGGAGCTTCCTTGATGGCATGACAATTTCATAAAAGCAAGGTCTGTTTTCTTGAGATAACACACATATCACAGATGTGAAATTGCACTTCATTTTTTTTTTTTTGGTATTAAGTATCTTAGTTTAAATCTCATTGGCACTATCCCTGTCATAGCTAGCTTTGCCATTCTCTGGACTTCCCACTAGTAACTAAAAGTGCAGCTCGCTGCTGGCATTTTAAACTGGGGAAGAAAGAGATGACAAAGAGTAGCCATCACTTTATATTTAAAGATCAGTTAAAAAAGAAGAAAGATGGAACATCCATTCTAGCTTCCTACTACTATGAACAAAAAATGTAGAAGATATGATTCCGAGAGCTCTCATGGGAGTTAACATACTGAAGCTGATAGGCAACTGCACTTTCAGAATACACAAGACTTAATACACAAGACTGCCTAGAAGCACAAGTCACTGGTGACTCACAGCTCCTGCCGAATTCTTCTCAGTTTAGCCTTCGTGTCAGCCAGCTCAACTGCAAGGTGCTGCTTGTCTTCATTAGAAAGAGGGTTGGCTGGGTTTGGTGAAGAATCTGGACTTGGTACCTTCAGAGGACTTGGTGGCTGCTGAGACTGCAGATAGTCCCTCTCTTGAGTGAGATCTACAATCACCTGGAAATACAGAGAAGCATGTAGTGTCACAAGTTAAATAATAACAACAAAATTTTGTTTTTCAAACACCTAAAAATGATGTATACGTGTAGGAAATTATTAGATTGGTATTCCACAGAATTCAACTGACAGTCAAGTGGGAAGTTTAGACTTAGGAAAGGAATTTCCACCACGCTCAGACCACTAAAACATTTCCCTGGGAGGGAAATGTTCAAAATAAACACTCAATTTTGCTTGGAGAATTCATATAAACTATAAGCACTAACAGTTTTAACTAGCACAATCACAAAGTCAAGTGCATGATAGAAAATTAACAGGTTAAAAAGGGAAGAAGCCTCCTGCAGAGATCTGAAGTGAGACAAACTGATGAGTCAGTAACAGCAAAGCCTGGTTTCACAAATAAGCAAACAAAGACACTCAAACCCATTATGGTAGATATCACTGGAAAGACAGGCAAGCAACCACTCTAAATGGCTAAGCAGACAGAAAAAATCTACAACACAAAGTCACAACCTCAAATATTTTTGGTATCTCCACTGTATGCATTCCTTCCACCAATCATTTCACACTTCAGTGTTTATGTAAGAATGGAGAAGGCCTTTTTTACAGGTGTAGTAGAAAGGTGTAGAAGAAATAGAAACCCAGTGCACAAGAAAAATAAGACAACAGAAAGAATGGAGCCTGCATCTGCTGCTCCTCATGAGCACTATATGAGAAAGAAGTCATTGCACCTCTGTGCACTCATCTCTTTCATCAATGAGCCTCTTGAGGTGGAAAACCATATTCCTGGAGAGAGACTCCAGTTCTTCTGGGGCCATGTCTGGCAGCTCCAGCCACTGCAAGTCGAAGACATTCTCCTGGTTGTGAGTCACCTAGGAACAATGGGAAAAAAAGTCTTGTAACTGTGTTTGCTGCATATGCTATATCCCCTAGGTTCTTATACTGATCCATTAAGAAACATACCACGTTTCACCAAAAATATGCAGGAAATAACATAGACTGACTGGCTAAACTGTAACCTTATCCAGCAATTTCTGGTATTAAGATTCTTTTAAATTATTAAGACCATCGATTTTTAAAAGTGATCAGATACATGCAAACACAAGTCCTGTTGATTATACATTAGAAACATCAGTAGAACATGAAGCACTGAGGTGGTCACTACAGGAATTGGAAGGACTTGCTAAGACTGAGAAGCCCTGTTTTCAATGAATTTGCAGCTGATAGAGCTGGAAGGATCTGACTTTATTAGAAATCACTCCAGTTCTTGCTAGCAGTGTTTCTTTTCACTGATACCTTACCCAGACTTACTTCCTCTGATTCATTTATCAGAAATGTCATGCAAGTGAAAGAGCTCTCAAGCTCAGTTAAGAAATATTCCTGCTTTTGATGTGCTTAGTTCTTTTTTTCTTTCCCCCCTCAAAGTGTTAATGAAAAAGTTCCCGTCTTAGACTTCCACAATTGGTTCCTTAAATCTTAGTGCAGCAGACTTTTTACACCTGCACCCAAGGACACCAGACCTCACCCAATGCCCATTTCCCAGAAAGATGCACCCAACAGAGGGCATTTCCTCAGGGCTTCTCTTTGGATCTCCAAGCAAGCTGGTTCCTAACAGCCACATGTAGTCTTTCATTTTACAAAAAACTTAGAAGTCCAAGAATACATTTGTGATTGGATCAGGTTTCTCTTTAAAAACAAAGTGTATGACTAATTTCAGCTGCAGAGAAGAATTTTCAAGACTGAGTTGGGAGCCCATTGACTGAAGCACACCACTGAGGGGCCTATGTCTCACCTGCCACAGGACTAAGAGGCTGTGCCTACATTGTTACTGCAAAAGGGACTTCATAGTCACACACACATTTTGAAAATTTTACACACACACATCCTTACAACAGTATCTTCTACGTAGTAAGTAACAAGCAAGACATTTACTACTGCATCTTTTTAACGCAGTGATGTTTTTAAAAACGCCTACCATCTTTACCCTATAGTGTGATTATAATCACATATTGACAGAACAATCATTTCTTCTCTGAAGTTCACAAATCCGTTATGAAATTTCAAGCATCAAACTCGAAAACACTGAGATGCTGAGTGAAGGAAAAGATAAAAAGTCAAAACAGGAAATACTGAGCCTCACCTCCTGAATGTGTGACACAATGGCAGCTTGGGTTTCAATATCCAGCTGTTTTATTCTTTCAATAAACTCTTCTTTTCTTTCACACTGTTAAAAGAAAACAGCGAAACTCCTAAAACTTACTACAGCATTTTTCATCTGAAAAAATATATATATATATCACTACATTGCTAACAATAAAACATTCAAGATGTACACTTTATCATGCTCAAAGGTAAAACACTTTGTTGATTCATATGGAGCATGAACTGAATTATGCTATAAATTATTTAAAGTCTTTTACAGTCCATGCAAGTAAGGCACAATTAGATGGCTGGGTTTGCCAAGAGGCTGGGCAACAGCCAGAAGAAATCATCACAGCTTTACTAATGGAGCCATGCAAACATAAACCAGGTGAGCAGAAGACCTACATTTACATTGCATCATTTAACCTGTCTGCTTCTGTTTGCATTATGCATAACTTTAGCAATGAAAAAAGATGCACCCCCTTAGATACTATTCACATCAATGATTCACATTGCTCGTGGGACTAAATCAACATGTGCTTTAGATTAAAAACAGGGATAGGAAACATTCTAGATAAAAGTGAGTGACAATTCAGACAAACAGATTTTAGTAAATCTTTTACTAAAGTTTTTTAAGGAGTCAGACATCTGCTATCAATGTATCAACACCTGTACACTAATAACATTACAACGCACAGTTGCTACAGGAAGACAATAGAGAAGTTAAACATTAGAGTTTTTTCTTTTTTTAAACTGCCTTTTCTGCCATTTACAGAGGCCCTTTGGGTCTGCTTCTGAGCCTCACCGTTCATTTCACTGGGAAGGACCTCAGAACTGTAAATGGGGACTGAGGATGCACAACAGCTTATCAACTCAGACCTTTATTCTTTGTGCTGTAAAAAAGCATGGAGAGAAAGTTCAGAGCAGCCATATGAAGACAGCATTACCCTGACATAATTGACTTGACATAGCTGAGCAGGGTAAGTGTCCTAAGGCATGACAAAAACACTAGAGAGACCTACAAACAAGGTCAATTATAAGCAAAGGCTAGCCTGCAACATGTCTATTGTTTACCACTGTGGAAGTTCGGTGGGCAGAACACTGATTGCATTATCTGGTAACTGTCATTTATTTCTGGGGAGTTTCCCATGTACACTGCCTGTCCATTTCTTTTAACAAACGCCACATAAAAATCCCCACATGAATATACAAAGTAGCTATTCATTTTGGATTTTCTAGACATAATATTTAATCAAATGATTATGCAAATAAAATCAGACTTCACTAAACTAATGTTTAGACTTTTAGCTTATCGATTTGCTTTGCATCAACTATGTACGACTACACACATATTTTTAAAAAGTAAGAAAATAAACCAGCAACAGTCTTGGTATCAAGACACTATTCCAAGCTTCTTCTCACACTCTGTTATCAAAGTGGACTACTTAGTTGCAAGAGTACATATCCTATGGCTGATTTAAACATTTGTAACAAATAGAGGCACACAGAGCATGCTTCCTTTCCCTGTACTGTCTTTTCCCCTATAAACATTCCATTCATTTATTGCAACATTTCACAATTTTAGCTTGCCAGCTGTTTTGAGCTAGAGATTTGTTTATACAGCAATAATCATTGGGTGGATTTTCTCAGTCCAGAAGTAACAGATTCATAAAAATAATATTTTTCAAGACTTTAAACGAGGTTCACCTGCACAGCACATCCCAGAACCAACAGCAGCAACTTCTTAATTTCATCCATACTTTTACCTAGAGAGGAAAAAAAAAGAATCAGTACAAATGTGCAGCAAAAATTAAGTACCTGCAAACCATCATCTCTAAAACATCCTCCTCAGAACAGAAATACTCCCTCCTTTGAACAAGAGCCTGTTCATATTTGTGTCCATTATACCATTACCATCCTTTCTGTGTAACAATACAGTTCTTAAGGATTTTTTAACATCCCAAATCCAGCAAGGTCTTCTTTTCCCTTCTATGTCATATCCTCACTTACGTTTTTGAGGGATTTTTTTCTGCTTGATGCAGAAAAGATTTTTTTTTTTTTCATTTAAATGGTTGGTGCATACGCCCAATGCTTGTCCCTTGTTTTGTGAGTAACAGGAGTGAAAAATAAGAAAGCAACAAAACACACCCTGGACAGGAACAAAGGATAGTTACTCGCACAGGACAAACTCATGCTAAATTCTGCATCTGTAAAGTAGTTACTGCTCAGCCTTCCCAAAACCAAAGGCCCGTCTGTGTGCACAAATTCTCTCTTTAGCAGGGAGATGCGTTAGCAACTGGTTCTTCCTCTGCTCACACCCTGAAGCACAAGCCCCATGTTCCAGAAGGGCTAAGAGCCGAGCACTGCTCAGTGTGGCCGCATGCTGCCCCAGCTGCCCTGGAACCGCAGGGGAGCAGGAACATGCTGGTTGCTGCTGTGGGGGACCCTGCTGCGGCCCAGAGCCCCGTGGCACCTCTCAGCATTAAGAGAAAGCAAGGCGAACCGGCACAGTCCTGAGCTGGCTCCAGGCCTTCAACAGAATTTGTGTGTGGATTGTTGGGCGGTAAAGAAAATTACATATATTGAAAATAGACAGAGGGTGGATGCCAAGGAGCTTCACAGAGCATCAAAATTCATTACGTAGTTAATAAAAGAACCAAGGCTCAATTTGAGACACTCAGGAAAAGCCTGTTCTCATCCACGCTGGAAGAGAAGGGAAGAAACAACCACACAGTTCCCTCATCCCTCCACAACTGCTTCCTGACACCGAGCATGTACCTGTGGGATAAATGTTCCCACCTCATACCCCACTTTACTCGGGTGTTCAACTGCCCTCATCATCGTGCAGAGCCAATAACCACCGCATCCCTCCACCCACAGACCCTAGGGCTGCGCAGGCTGCAGCTCAGAGGCTGTGCAGAGTGGGGCCAGGCAGCGGGAGCGATGCCAATGCACAGCCCCACAAAGGCACACTGACCTACATCGCCATGGGGCTGCTCGCAGCCTGAGAACCTAGCAATGCGGCATGCAGGCAACTTCAGAAATCATGTTTGCTTTCCCCTTGAAACAGAAATGCCCTAAGCAGTCTTCAGATTGTTAAACAACTTTTCAACAACTTTTATGAATGCTGATTTTTAAAATGTTTCAAGTGCCCCACACAAATTATCAGCGTATTAAGCAACACTGGAATTCTCAGTATCCAAGTCCCACATTATTTATCACTAAGACTTGGCAGGGAGAATTCTTCTCTTCTGCAGAGACAGATGCATTTTAAAACATGCTAGTTCCCACTTTACCCTGTAAATACCATATCGTTTCTTTCTCCGCAGGATACTGCAGAAACTGTTTTGGAAAAGCATACAATCTCCCCTCCTGTCCAACTGCATACCTGGCTTGCTCTCTTCTGGAAGCTCACAATTTAATATACCAACAACACTGCAGTCCTTGAAAGCCTAATTGTTGTGTACAATTCTGAATAACACAATATTCAGTGTCGCCAGTATCACAAAAAACCCTCAACGACAACAAAAGATCTGCTACATTGGGAGCAGTTCCTGCAGGGGCACTACTAGCCCAAGGAAATATCAAGTTTGGTGAGAACACATTTTCTTCATGCAAAATTAACTCCCTGTTAGAATTTCAGTACATGGTTTAATTCTGTGTCAGTTTCAGAGCAGATTCAGACCACGGATTAAAGGATCTGCCTGAGGGACAGGTCTCTGTGGGACAGAGAGCAAGCTGCCCAGAGAAGGAGAGAGGGACTCCTGTGTCTCTTCTTCTCCCAGACATACCAAGGGCTGAATGCTTTCTCCAGGAGACTACAGGAGGGACACACGGCTGCTGGCTCCACATCACACTGACAAGGACTCGAACCCCATCTCCAGCACCCCGAGCTCCACTCTGTGCACCGCAGCTATCCTCCAGGTGGGCCTGCTGGCCTGGAGTTACTCAGGTTAGAAAACACCACAATTACCTTCCAATGGTGAGCGCACCTGCACTATCCTAAAGCAGGGGAGCTACTCAAGCTATCCAAATCACACTGCACCAGACAGCAGGCCTTGTTTTTCTCACCAGATAACAGATGTGTTGGTGATATCACTCGATCCTGCGAGGTGAAATACCTTCAGCTGTTACAGTGGGGGTAACTGAACAAGGCCATCTCAACCCTCCCATCAGGGCCCAGAAATATCGCTCAGAGGCCTCGTCCCCATCTCAGCTCTCTGATCAGAAGGAGAGCCCAGGGAGAACATGGCAAGCCCCTTAGGCAGGGAAGGCCAACCACACTTAAAGAAAGCAGGGAGAAATTAGAAGATGTGAGGTAATAATGAATTTATTAGATCACTGTTTCAAAGCTAACATTTGGCAGCCTCATTAGCTGAGCTTACCAAGAATGTCCTCCTATAACCTAGGGCACAAGTGCTTAGGTCTGGGCTGGCTCTTGGCAGACAGGTAGCCACAAGCCAAAGTGAATGGACTGGATTCAAATTAGCACTTAAACAGAAAGGTGCTAATAAAAAACTGGGGGATTGCACCTTTTTGAGAATTCCACAGCAGCTGCTCTCAGGCTGTCTTTGTGCCTGTGAGGGAACCAGCACCTGGGGGATGCACAGAGGCCATCTGCTCCTGATAGCAGCTTTACTGGGAGGGGGATAACCCAACCACAACCTGCAGGCCCCAGAAGCTACCCCACACTCACAGGAGACAGACAGATGGCATAGCCCAGGGAGAAGGCGGCAAAGGGATTAAGAGGCCACAAAAGAGGAGGATGAAGGTACAGAGATGGTACAGAAGACTGAAAAAAACGAGAGAGGGGGTAGGGGGGAAAGACATGAGAGAAAGAAGAAAAAAGAGAACAAGAACCAAAACATGTAAAATTTTGAGCTTATGCAGCTTCAGTGTACTTTTTTTTTCTTTTTAACTTTACTTTTCCCCCAGTAGAAGAGGGAAGGCTGGTTTGCAAAGTGCCACATGCAGCAGCCAGTGGGTCTGTGGAGAGGCTGGAAAGGAGCGAAGCACGCAAGCGCTGGTTTTCCCAGCTGCAGAAACATCCTGAGAGGGAAAAGCCTGGCTTCTAAATTTGCACTGTTGAGGCAGTGTTTTGTTATTAACTTTATATTTTATGAACTTTTGTGTCTCCGGAGAATTGTGAAACAAAATAAGGAAGGAAACCAGACATGAAAAAGGATCTCAGTGGGAACACACATCTTTTAGGATTTTAATGAATAACAGTTTCTATAGATATTTACCAGCAGGGATCTGGGGCTTGCTCATTCATAAACTTTCCATGTAAATTGAAAAGGGGATCTAAATAGCGAAGTTTTTGTTTGTTTTGAAGAGACAGAAATGAGCCTACTACATCAGGCACACAAGATCTCATTTCCATTCTTCTGAATAATCTTAACACCTCCTTCCCCCTAAAGAACCATGACTGTGATACAAATGCTGATGTGATTTTCATATTGAACACAGAGGACTGGTGGTACAGTAGCAAACTGAGAACACTATTCAAGAAAAACCTCAGAAGACAAAACCAGAGAGGAAGTTTAATGGCAGCAGTAGCTGACACAGTACAGAAGGGCCTGTAATGTCAGCTGTATCATTCTGCAGGTCAGATTCCTGGAAAAGCTTTCTAGACCTTTTAAGTAAACTTCCAGGTTTCTTTTCAGCTCCCTACATTCTAGAAAACAGTCAAAGACTTCATCTTCTCACAAACTACTTCTGCAATTTTCATGCTTATGGCCAAATGAATTGAAGTAGGCAAATCTGCCATGGCCTGGAACACAATGATTCAGAGGATGTGAAAGCTCATAAACCCAGCAGACATGTACCATCTCCTATGCAAAAGCCCAACTACTACAACATTTTTAGCAGTAGCGGCTCTGTCTTCTCAATAGTCTCATGTTCCAAGTACAGCTGTAGAAGCCCTCAATGGTCTCAAATGCTGAGTGCCAAATGGGAACTAAATAGCAAGAACAGCATTCTCAGCTTTAGAGCTGTTCAGCTGATAATTTAAAACACATAACACCACATTTGGCAGTTTCAGAAGGACAAAGTAAAATCTGAAAATTGCACTGTCAAATAGCTCTGAAAAACGTGCTAAGTAAAAAAAGGAAAAGTCATGAAGACTTGTTAGAAGGATGAAGTCACTGAAATTGTAACAGAGTGAATCATATTGAAGGATCTAACCGCTGCCTGGTCTGGAGTCTATGGAGTTAATACAGTCAGTAGGAGCCTTCCCAGTTCAAGCAGCACATAGCAACACATTATTTATTCCAGGAATGCAATCATGGGATCAATTTCTATTGCTCCGGTTAAG